>JAPSES010073984.1:0-10760 GCA_029822895.1 Maxillicosta whitleyi
GAGACGAGCTGGTCCCATGTAAGTGGAAAAGAACCACAGGAATACTGAGTAGAACCGGTACCATGGAGTGGAAATGGGGCAAAAGCTTCCATTTCTTCCAAAGTGTGGAATCCGTCCAATATGTTTTTTTTTTATATATATTTCCACGTATACCAGCAAAAAAATCAATTAAAACACACAAATTAATAAAAAAATAAGCTTTGAATCAATAATTGGAGACATCATTTGTGTTTTTTGCTTTGTAGTGTCTTTTACAAATAATATGAAGCCACAAAAAAATGACAGTCTGCTTCCTCCAACTTTGACTCTGACTGATTTTATAAATGTTGTAAAATATAAACAAACTAATGTAAAATAAAATGATCCTATGATCTACTTTCGTTAGCGTCTTCATTGGCTCCTGTAACCTGTACGATGGGCTTTACATGGACTGGTTGGTGTCCTCCTCAGGTTCTGTGGGCGGGTTCTACCAGTGGTCCCGGGGCGTGCAGATCCGGGCCAACCTGGACCTGCTGATGGACTGGGTCCAGAGCATCGGTCTGGGTGATGTGGCCGCTGAATTCTTCCAGAAGCTCTCGGCCGCTGTCAATCTGCTGGCGACGCCCAAAGAAACCCTTCTGCAGGTCAGAGGACATCCGCCGCTCCTTTCCTGTTTGTCTTATCCTGGGGCGGCGCTGCCTCACATGTTGGCTCATGTTTACGTCAGTCTGAGTGTTTTCATTGTCTTAAAGGTGTAAGTACAACATTAGTTTTACACGGTTATGGATGAGGTGCAGATCTTTCCATCGTAGGAAACCTGAACTTGACTTGACCCTTTAGTCCGCAGCTGGAACAGCAGGTTCAGATGCTTCTACCGCGTCGTCTTTAAACAGAACAGACCCGTCATTATGTTTATTCTGAACAAACAAAACCGCACGAAGCTAAGCTCTACTGTACGACTTTAGATAACAGGTGTTTCACAATGGTGCTGGCTTCCAGTGTGACATTCAGGGTTCCTGTGGTCGTAGAAAAACCTGGAAGAGTTCTGGAATGTTAACCCTTTAAGTGCTAAAGTGGCAATACAGCAACACAACTGAATGAAACAGACCATAACTGCAGGTGTGAAGATGCTAACACCATTTCAAAGTGAAGAAGTAAAGTTTATTTATTTATTTCTTTCAACAATGTTTTTGTTTTTCCCATAATATGTTTATTGATTTTGTATGATGATTTCTTTCGGCTTTTTCCCTTTCGGGGTCGCCACAGCCAATCACCTTCGCATGTTTATTTGGCAGAGGTTTTTACATCGGATGCCCTTCCTGACACAACCGGGTTTAGGCCCGGCACAATGAGGCTTGCACCCCCTTATGGCTATTGGGATGTATAGCGTAAAGAACCCGCTACCTTCCGCACCAAAATCAGTGGTGTTAACCACTGAGCTACCCAGTCACTATCTTTATTGATTTTGTCTACATATTTAATATAATCAGTACTGTGTCATTTAACTAGCAAAACATCTGTTGACATATTATACAGGTAGTCCTCAGGTTACGAACGAGTTCCATTCCTACGCTGTTGACGTAACCCGGATTTCTGCGTAAGTCAGACTTAACTTTTTTTTTTTACCCCTAAATACCCTCTAAATCTGTAAATAACTATCCATGTAAATACATGTATTATACTTCATATTGATAAAATAAATTAAAAAATAAGATACTGTACTTACTGTACATACAGTATACAGTATGTATGTGTATGTGTATGTATATGTAAACAAACAAACTCAGGTGCTTAAATGGTTAAAATGTTATTTTCTGGGGATGAAATTAAGTAAATTACATTCAAGTCATTGAAAGAACAAATTACTCCTCCTGTTTCCCCTTATTTAGTTTGGGATGCCAAACCCAGGATGGGTTTTTGAGGTTTGTCTCTGTTGGACTGAAATGCTGCCACTGCTTTTGTTTGTGTGGGTTCTGTTTAGAGGAGTGGGTGTTTCCTCTGAAGGACAGGGTTTACAGGAAAACAGCTGATAATACCTTAACAGGTGAAGTACAGTCGTAAATACTGTGAATAACAGTGTGTTCTAAATCCAGCCTGTTTGACAAACTGAGTCTCAGGTGTCGCCATCAGTCAGATAGATAGATAGATAGATAGATAGATAAACAAGCATCAAAATGATTAAAGATAAAAAATAAATAAAAAAACACCAGTGAATTTATTGAAAAATGACCAATATGTGACTAAATGAATCGGATCAGTGCTGCTGTGAGTGTTGGTTCTGTTGGTTCTGGTGGATTAAAGGTGCCACATTCTCACCCTTTTATTTTCCCACTTATTGACAGGTTTGTCAGGTTCATAGTTTAGGGTGATGATACTTTCATCTGTGACTCATTAATCAGGATAAACAGCCTCGTTTCCCTCCGTTAATGAACTGTTATGTCATCAGTGTCATATTTCCACATCAAATCATAATGAGCGCTGTGATAAAACGCTGTAATGTGTTGCCAAATGTACTGGGGCAGCCGGTACTTTACCCGGCGACCTGCCTGAGTCTGTGTGGGAAACGGTCACAGACTGTGTCACTCAGACAATACGGTGGGGGCGGGGGTGGGGGGGTTTACTGCCACTGTGTTTAGAGTTGGCCGTACGGTTGCTGCGTTGCCAGCCCGACAGGTAATCCTCCTAAACCACCACTTTCTTAGTTACACATTCAGATCCTGTTTAAAAGAAGCTCTGACCCAGTGTTACTTTTGGGGCAGTTCTCAAATGTGTTTTTTCTTTCTGCTTAACTTTTCTTAAGTGATTTGTCACTGTATTATATTTTAAAAGGGCGTGCGTGTGTGTGGGTGTGTGCTGACTTTGGTGCGGAAGGTTGCCAGTTTGAATCCCAGGTGGGCCCTTTATGCTATACATGCCTATACCTTGTAAGTCGCTTTGGATAAAAGCATCAGCCAAATGTAATGTAATAAGATGATGATCTCTATGAGAGCTTTAAATAGATGATGAATTTATTTTTCCCAAAGTGGGAATTTGCAGCAGCAGAAGCATGACACACAATGAATATAATAATAAATAATATTAGTATAATATTATTTATTATATATTATTATATATTATAATAATAATATAATATAATAAGAATAATAAATAGATAATAAATTGGAATTTTAAAAAATCCGGATAAAGAACCTGAATAATAACTGTAATGTGCCAAAATAAACCTGGAAGGTACAAAACAAACTGTAATATTCAGAATGACATGGTGCTAATTGACGTTTAAGTGCAAATAAGTTCATAATATAAGACATCAGACAGAGGTTTTTGGATATTTTTAGATATTTTAAAGTCCAGGATCAGCCTCAGACCCAAAGGATTGGCCTAATCCGCTCAGGTTCCAGATTATGAAACAAAGTGAGTTGTTGTGCAGACGTTAATATTTTAATTCTGACTGCATGTGAATATCTGCAGCAGACTTTTGGGACTCAGGCTTTAGGTGTACATCCTCCTGTACGTTTTTGTGTAATTTTCACCAGTTTAGTTGTGTTAAAAGCTGCTCGATCATTTCGTGGATGTGGAAACGGTAAAAATACTTCCTCTGGTGTCTTTATTTAATGACAGGTTGAAACTAAAACATGAAGCTGCTGCTCTCTGATCCAGTTTTGGGGTTAAACCAAGGCTGTTAAACTCATTTTAGTTCAGGGACTTTCAGCCCAATTTGATCTCAAGTGGATCAGACCAGTAAAATAATAACATAATAACCTATAAATAATGTCAATTCCTCAAATTTCCTCTATGTTTTATAGGGATAACGGTAAATCTACAAACTATTCTTTAGAAAAATGTGAATAACATGAACAGCCAAAGAAAAATAAGTTAAATTTTAAGAATATTAGTCTTAGTTTATCATATACACACATGCATCACAACTTAGAGATCACAGTGGATCTACAGAGATGCAAAATATTTAGTAACGGGTTGAATATTGATAAAAATTCTGACCCACTTGCGCTCATTTGGGCTGTATGTGGAGCCTGAACTAGTATAATTTTGACACCTTTGATTGTGAATATCTTCAGTGTACGATCTGCATTCCTTAAATTCCTCTCATGGGCCGGATCGGACCCTTTCGGCGGGTCAGTTTTGGGCCACGGGCCATATGTTTGCCACCCCTGGGTTAAACACAAGCCCCTTCCTCTGATCCGTGTGCCTCCTGGTGTGACACATCTCTGTTCCCCACCTGTACCACACTGTATCCGGTCCGGTCGTAGGACAGTTCCTGGC
Organism: Maxillicosta whitleyi; assembly: GCA_029822895.1. Lineage (NCBI taxonomy): Eukaryota > Metazoa > Chordata > Actinopteri > Perciformes > Neosebastidae > Maxillicosta > Maxillicosta whitleyi. The sequence goes on from JAPSES010073984.1 coordinate 4,261, forward strand.
AGTTTCCCGTCTCCCTCCCCCATCATGAGGTCACTTTGCGGCGGCCGCAGCAGAGGCCACGCCCTCATCACATTCAGCATTTTTCCATTTGTAGCTCTGGCCTTTAGGAGCTAAAGTGGCACAGCAGTAAATTACACCAGAAGGATGTGGAAGAAAACAACACGTGAGCGGTTATTTCAGGAGCTGGAGCTGCCAAACATTAAATGTCAGACATAACAAACAGACTTTTTAAGTTTCGGGTGTTTATAAGCAGGATTTTTGTCTTCACCTTGTGCTGAGCTCAGAAGAGGGGATTTGTTCTGAGAGAAGGGCAGGGACTGAGCGGCTTTTAGCCTGTGGTTTGTGCCGTGGCCCCGGGATGTCTGGGCCAAGTCTGAACTTCCACCAATTCAGCTGGAAACACACTGATCCCACTGTGAAACATTTGTGATGTTTGCGTTGTAATAATCACACAAATGTCGCCGTGTGTGACTCACCTGTTTCCTTATCCTTCAGCTACTTTCCATGTAGTCGTCCAAAGATCAAATATTGTCTTTCTCAGACGTGGCTGAATGAGATCTGCTGGAGGAAACTGTTACGGCCAATGATAAGGAGGGAGCGTAACCTGAGAGGAACCGTCATGAAAAGTTTGCACTTCTCACGCTGAACTGAACAAAGCTGATGTGTTCATTTCTCCACATTCACATCCACGAATATTTTCCCAGGAGACTTTGTTACCACGTCTGGCCCCCGGGGTGACGGCAACAAAAACAACTTACCCGATCATGTAATTGGTTTAAAATACTTTGCATACAAATGAGAGAGTAGCACTGACTGTGTTTCCTTTTATGGATGATGCATGATGGGAAAACGCTGGTTTGTCTCACCCCGTCATTCTCCGAAAAGCCTTTGTGCGTCTGATGTATTGTGTTTACGTCCCACATCCAAGGCCTGGTTCTGCTTCATGTTAAACTGTTTGTTTTCTTGTGTTTTGTGGCGTCGCAGGCGTCCTGGTCGGCGCTCAGGTCCGAGTTCTCGGCGCTGAATCCGGCTCAGCTTCACCACATGCTGAGGGAGTACAGCGCCGGTAAAACCTGCCCCGGAGGATGGAGCCCATCGGCGGACGACGCTGACGACGCCCTCCGGACAGGTCCGTCACTTTCTCATTTATGTCCAGATTTGATTACATTCTTACATTACTTTTACCAAAGCGACTTACAAGGTATAGGCATGTATAGCGTAAAGGGCCTCGCCCAAGGACCCATCTGGGATTCGAACTGGCAACCTTCTGCACCAAAGTCAACGGTGTAAACCACTAAGCTATCCAGCCACTACACACAAATTTATAAGCCCCGCCCCCCTGGATGTTGCAGTGTCATGGAAACACCTTATTCTGTGCTGATTAGTTAGACCAGTTGTGTCAAACACGCGGCCCTGGGGCCAAAACTGGCCCACCAAGGGGTCCAATGCAGCCCAGGATGAATTTGTGAATTAACTCATTTTAGTTCAGGTGTCCTATACAGACCAATGTGAGCTCAAGTAAAATAATAACATGACAATATATAAATAATGACAAATACTCCTTTTCTTTTTGGACTAATGTCTAAAAAAAAATAACATTGCACTATGAAAATATTTATGTTTAAAACCCTCCTTTAACAGTAAAATGTCTGAAGAAAATCATGTGTAATTTTAACACCGTTCTGCCTTTTACTAAATGGTTTGTGTCTTTTTAGATACACTGGGATCTGTGAGTTTTGTTACTAATAAGCTGAAATGTACTTGCTGTAAAAGTTACTACATTTGTACAATATATTTGTGCAACATTGTGTTTAACACGTATAAATGATAAGTTGAAGCATAAATTTGTTAAAATTTCACTTATTTTTCTTACAAAACATACATTTTTTTTCAGGTTATTCACCCCTTTTTTTGAGACGATAGTTTGTAACGGTTAATTTTTTTTTTTTTTTTTTTGCACTAAAAGAAAGAGGAAAAGTTGTCATTTACATGCTGTTATTTTACTGGTCCATCAAATTGGCTGAATGTGGAACTGAACTAAAATGAGTTACACCTTTAGCCAATGGAGCCTCTTCTAAATAAGTCGTGTCAGGCCTATAACTACATTCCATTTTTAGGATTATGAAGGTGCACCTAATTTTCATGGTTTTTATTTATTTATTTAACCAGGAAAAAAAAGAAAGAAAAAAAAAAAAGTTTGGGTCAAAACAGCAGCAGCAGCGGAAATTATAGACAGTAGAGATTTCATCCATACATCCACACTAAAAATGTACATAAAACACATAATAAAACTCACTTCTAAAACCACTGTAAACCATTTTATCACCGGTTGTGACACATTCAGCCTCTGTTTACAACCAACTGGAGCTGGAGATGAAAGCTGCAGAGGTCGACTGATCGTACATTTACAAGGTTGATATTAAAAACAATCAGATGCATGGCCAATATCGATTTCTCTGTTTCTTTATAGTGTTTTAGTAAAAATAAATTGTTCCTTTTAATGAACATAAAATGAAACTCATAATATATCTGTGACTGTAACGTCGAAGACATGTAGATATCGGCCGGTATCTGTAAATATTGATTTATTCCGAAGTCCACCTGGTGCATCCCCAAAGATGACGTCATTACTGCCACTTCCCTAAAAGCTTTCAACAGTGAAAACATGACTTCATAAACAAGTAAACAGTTCAAGTGAACAAGTACATCAAAAATAATTAATCAGTATATGGATAACTTTATACTGTTAAAAAAAAAGAAAAAGAAAAAACAAGACCCCAAAACAATTACATTTAAAAAAAGATGCAAAAATCCTCTTCCATTTTACATTTTATTTTACTAAAATAATATAATAACAGATTACGTTGCGTTCATGACCAAACGGAAAATGGTGTTTCTGAGAGTGTTTTTGACCAGTTTGTTTTTTTAGTCTGTTTTCGGGTTATGAACGAGTTCCATTCCTACGCTGTCGAGGTAAACTGAATTTCCGTGTAAGTCGAAATTAACCCTTTAGTACCCCTAAATACCCCCTAAGTCTCTAAATAACTATCCAAATACATGTATTATACCTTATATTAATAAAATAAAGTTAAAAAAAATGTGATGTAACAGTAATAGCGGACAAGACTCTGGCATCGTAAAGTGGAAATAACGTAAGTCGTGTATGTCGTCACCTGAGGACTACCTGTAAAAGCAGGTGATTGACAGGTGTGACGACCAATCACTATGACGGACGACCTGTCATGACGGAGCTGATTCTACCTGCATCATCTGTTAAAAATCTGTCTGTAAACGAAAGCTAATTGATTATTCTCGGAGATCGTACATATCAACAGGATAAAACCGCCTCCTGTTACAGTCGTCGTCTCGTTTTCATGTCTGATCTGAACCCGGACAGACCTGATGTGAACTCCAACATCCGCGACGCTGTAATTACAGTTTCTGGTTTTCGTTTTTTTACGGGACCAGAATCATGCAGTCTCTGTTCTACAAGACGACTGTGTTTACTGTAAACCCCGGTAACCAGACTCCACTCGTAACAGAAACCAGAACCGTCTGTTGTGTCTGTGGCGTGTTTTAACCTGACTGGATTAACACACGGATGCACCAGAAAGTCAACAAGTGCTTTTATTCAATCAGCTCTGAAGAGACTGTGGCGCTTTGACAATAAAAATCAATAATAATAATAGTTATTATTATTATTATTGTTATTATTAACCTTTATTTAGTCAGGGAAAAAAGACAAAAGGCCAAAAGTGTCCTTGCCAAGACATTAGCAGCAGAAAATACATATATAAAACACTATAATAATAACATATAAAACACTATCAGTGACTTGACAAGTATCTAACAACGTTCCTTAAAAGCATCTCAAAGCAGAACCTGGTTCGGTCAGTTAGAAAAACATCTACATATGACTTTAAATCTGTACACGTTTAACGTGTGAATGATTCTAAATATGTTATTATTATTATTATTATTATTATTACACTCAAACAAGATTTAAAGGCTCATATTTATTAAACCCACTTTTATTATTAGTCTGTGCTTCATTTATTTGTGTATTTGGATCCTAATAGTTCATACAGTTTCTTTATATTATTTATGGTAAAAATCCAGTGTATTTCTACAACTTGGTTTAATTCCTGCTTAATTTGTTACATTTTATAACTAGTTACATCATGACATTTACACATATATAAGTTCCAGGGTTCAGACGAACGTTTCTCAGAGTTTGATATAATTGTTTATCAGCAGCAGCTGTTGGAGTAAAAAACTGAAAATATGTCCAAACTTTGAGTACATTACATAAAATGTTCAGTTGTTTGTTGAGTTAATGAACACAAGTGACTGTTACGGGACAGGAAACAGTCAATGACCTGTAGGGGGCGGAGTCATGTGCATTTAAAGGGCCAGCACCCCAAACCACCTTTCTGGTCTCATTACTCAGGAATAGTGTTGAAGATGAACCTGTGGAGTTGAATTAATGAAGAATTCAGACCCAAACAGAACATTTACAGTTAATGTAGAACACAGGGAAATGTATCAAATGTATAATTCCTTTTTTTTTTACATTATGTTATAATGTACAAAAGCCTATTTCTATAATGAAAACATGTGATTAAGCGATTTAGGAAAACTTCCTCTAAAGCTAAATGTCATGGATGTCATCAGTGATGATGAGTTAATCAGACCATTTTATTTTACTAATAGAAGTCCATATATGATAGGGTTAAAGGCTTAGTCTGTGGAAAACTGAATGTTTGATGAAACTAAATAAAGTAGTTGTGATCATCAGCTTTTATGTGTCAGTGAAACAACAACAGGAAACAAGATGAGAGGAATTTATTTGAATAACATGATAAAAAATAGAGCAGCAGAGGAAAAGTATAAAGAACCAAACAAGAACAGAGCTTATTTTGTTAATTTTGCTACCTTTTTATTTATTTTTGGCTGAATAAAATGAGTGCAATGTGAGTTCTTAAACACAAGACGTGCTCGACCAAAATAAACCAAAATAAAGAACCTCAGTCTAAGAATATCCGTCTGTAATTACCGTCCTATTCGCAGTCATGTGTGTTTTTAAGTGGAAGCTCGTGTTTCCCTTTAGAGTAATCTCAGCCCTTAAATCTGTCTGCACCAATCAGCTTCAGCCCCTGGATTTGACCCCCCCCCCCTGCCCCCTGGCAGGAGGTCCACACCTCCGTGGACTCGGGTTGATTACTCCCCGCTGGATAAAACACCGGCACTTAATCCATCAACAAGCCCTCGACATATCTTTATTCACCGCCGTTAATAAGGTGTTAACCCAAATACGGCGTCTGTGCATCAGAGTTGAATTTCATTACACCACCGTGGTGAAGGTCAGGTTGGCGGCAGCGGCGTATGACGGTGCGTTTTTTTTGTGTTGCCCTACAGCTGACATCCTGGAGAGCTTCGACAACCACCCGCCGCTCATCCTTCCCAACAGCACCTTCCACCTGGAGCTGGGGAAGGCTGTGGTGGAGCCCGCCCTGTTCGAGCAGCTGGCCCGGCTGCAGGACTTCATACGGCAACTCCCCTGCAGCGAGCACGGGCCTGAACCCGATCCAGTGGACCAGGTACCCTCACAGTCCACCACAGTCCACTTTGATGTCTCTACATCTGCTAATGATTGGTTTTATTTTCCCTGAACTCAGACTCTCGAAGGGACGACCGCAGACAGCCAGTCTACGACCCCAACCTCGCAAGATCCGGCCCGTCAGGGGGTCCCGGGTCCAGATCCCTGTCCCCCCCCCTCCCCAGAACAGGACTCGACCTGCCCCTCCGAGCCGTCCCAGGCCCGGGGGACTCACGGTGACCTGAGCAGCTGCGAGGCTGTTCTGACCCAGAAGCTGAAGAGTCTGGAGCTGCAGAACGCCCTCCCCGGCCAGGCCGACCTGGTCTACCACAAGAGCCTGGCCCTGGACCCATCCTGTCTCCTCACCCCACCCAACACCCCCCAGGGCATGGAGCTGGCGGAGCTGGAGGCGGATCTGCAGGAGGGCGCTCGGCAGCAGAAGAGAGGTAACAGAACAGGAAGACGTAAAGCTGGAGATGTGGAGGAAAGGTTCTGGTTTAATGAAAACAGCACAAACCAGGTCCATGTTGGAGGTTCTGTGAGTGCAGGGATGTCACAGTCATTTTATTTCAGGAGACACATATAGTACTTTAGTAACATAATAACCTATAAAAACCTAAACACAAAAATTTAAGTCCGTGTTTTTTTCAGTGGGAAACTGTTTTAAGGACTTATTACATATTCTTACACTTTAGTTGTAAAATCTAGGCCTGGTCTAATAGTATCTTAAAAAGGTTGAACTGTAAAAATAAATACCGTATTTTCCAGATTATAAGTCGCACTAGCCATAAAATGCATAATAAAGAAGAAAAATGTATAAGTCGCATTTTTTGTTTAAATGTATTTGATAAAATCCAACACCAAGAACAGACATGTCATGTTGAAAGTCAATTCTAAATAA
>JAPSES010073985.1:0-10760 GCA_029822895.1 Maxillicosta whitleyi
GTATTGCCTTTCTTTCTGTGCTATAGATATCACAAAGGAATCACTGAAAACTACTTACAGCGTCAGAAAAGTCCATGAAACTGGAGCTCTGCACGCTCACGTGTTCCGTCATCTTGGAAAACTAGGTCACGACGAATACTCGACAATTTCCGTGAGGCGCTCGATCAAAACAAACGCTTGAAGCTCTGATCCGTGAATTTATCGCACTGTCGTCGCCAAAAGTAGGTTCAACTGTTGAAAATGATCAGATTGATAATAGTCTTTTATAGGAACTGATACGAAGGCTTTTAAATTTATGACATTTTGAATTTATTACCTTATGTGTCACTTTAAGTAAATACTCAAAACCACCAAGCTGAAGTTACTGCTAATCTACTAAAACACTGATCACACTGTTAATGAGCACATGTTAAATAGTGAATATTTTGTTATCAGAAGGGCCTTTAGTCACAAAATTAGTCTGGATTTAGTAGAAGAATGTAACTTTAATCCAAACCCTTTTCTGATTAATGTGATGTCTGACAACAGGGTGCCTCCAGAGGTGATTGCTTTGAGACATCAATGGAAGCTGAACGTCCCCTACCATTTCAGAAAATGAATGGGCAATTTGCACTGTTGAATTTGCAATAAAGATAAGAATAACATTCACATTAAAATTGCGCAAGCATGCACTTAATTTTATGGCTATGTCATTCATGGTCAGCTATTTATCATTTGCTTTCCAACGGGAATTCTTCCATGCATTCTTGTATCAGTACCTACACTGTTGAATTCCCCACTGATGATGAGCAACAATAGGCTGTCTATGAGCCATTTCCTTTTTCACTGCAGGGAAGCATGGTGGTTATTGGCTAAATGCATAAAATCATCCCACCCAAAACCTTCCAACGGATGTTCAGCATGGGTCAGTAGGTGGGCCAGGGCGCTGGACTTTGGATTGGATGAACTGTTGAAACGAATAGGTATTGGTCTGAAAGGCTGAACATGTTTTGATTGACAGCAATGTTGAAACATACTAGCATCGGAGCATGATGCAGCTCAGTCCCGTGTGGATATCAGTGGAAGGAGAGGTCATTTGACTACATCAGCTGAAGAGAAAAAGGGTCAAGCCATGTACCTGCAAGTGTGTGTTGCTATGGTTTTGCTTTTATTTTTAATTGCTTTGTTATAATATGACAGGTTTTATGATAGGGTGGTAAGTTTACCCTGTTTTAAAGACCAGTAGCTGCCAATGGGTGTATCCCGTGTTAAATCCCACCAAGTAATTTTAGTTTCTTGATGTAATAAGTGTTTGGAAACATTTTCTTTCTACAAATAAGGTCAGCTGTGTCTAATGTGAAACCCACTAGCTGACTGATCAGAAGGCTACCTGGCAAGCCATGTAATGAAATATCACTATATGATTAAAGATGAAAGGTTCTGTGAGATGCAAAGGTCATGTTCATTCATTCAATTCATGCATTTAATCTGTTTTGTAGACAATACTTAACATATATTTGTTAATATATTTACAGTTGGAATATTGATGTAATCTTTAGAATCATTTCAAAGGTAATTGTTGTGTTTTATATGGATTTATCCCAGTACAACTTTCTGGATTTTGATTGGTTATAGTATGTAGTGAGTTTATATTGTCGGGCAGTGAGCATATGTAGAGTTTATGATGATTTTTTTTATTAATAGTGATTTACCACATTACAGCTCCAATGTTAGCCTTTTGAATAACACCAGCGATGACCTGCTAATAAAGTTTTGTTCGTATCACTAAACCTTCTGCTAATATTTACAACAGTTGGTCTTGTTTTTCAGCAAAGTGAATTTCTTAGATGAGATGTAAGAGATTAGTGACATGTTTTGGTACAGTATGTTTGGTTATTTTCACTGTGGTTTCAACAGTATGAATAAGAAAAGAAACATAAAAATATGTATGTTTTGGTCAATGATCCAGCTACATAGAAGACTGTAGAGCTGCCGGAAATCATCACAACACCTCAAACTGTCAATACTGTCACAAAATGATGGTTTTGTTAATATTAGATTGTATTAGGTGGTGTTGTATTGTGCTAGTCTGAACTTAATGTTGCAGATCGTCACAAAGATTGTCTGTTTTTACAAAACTGACAGTTTTCGCAAAATAGTCAATTCTACCATAGAATTCAGTCAGAAGACAATCTAGTCTGGTGTCACCGACCTCAAGACAATCATGTGTTTACACCTAAATATCTTTAGTCAGAACATCTTTTGTGGAAAAAAAACAAAACAATAAAATAAAAATCAACAGGGGAGTGAACCTACAGATGAAACCTTTTTTGGTAAAAGGCAGTAAACATAAATTAAACATGGTGTTAATGTAGATTTTAATGTACACACCTACAGTTTTTGGCACTTTTGCATCATTCCTTATGTTTTTTCTTCTTTTGTCTCCTTTTTACTCCTGCTCCTTCTTTTGATCCCCTCTTCCTCTTTTCTCTCATCTCCATATTCTCCCTTTATTTGCATATTTTTCTTTCATTTGGTCTTATCTCCCCTCTTTTCCCTCTCATATACATCTTCCCTTCACCATCCTGCCCTTTTTTCCTCCCCTCTTCTGCTCTTCTCTCATTACATCCAGACTAGTGAGTTTGGTTTGATCTTTGCCTGATGGTGATCTCTCTCCCCTGAGCGCTGACAGGTACGATGGGCTTCACATCCTCCGCTCTCCAGCCCGATGACTCAGGCTGTGTGATCACAAAGTGCAATGTTCCCTCCTCTGTAAATGAAGGCACACAGGTTTATGGACAGTCTGGACGAAGCAAGCAAGTGAACACAAGTGGATACAGGGGGCCGCAAGACAAAAATATTAATACTGGCCTAGTCAGCATTCATCCTCCATTCGAGTGCATTTAACCCACAAAGACCCAAACAACCACCAGCGACCAAAACCATCTACTGATATAAACTGTTTAATACCTGTCGATGCACTAATCCTATCGATACATGCAAATAATTGGTGTAAAATACCGTTCATGGTCATTATATATGATTCATTGGGACGTTTACAGGCAACGTCATCTTCTACAACATTAATTCACCAGTAAAACACAGAGTTTAATAAATGTCACTGAATGGAGACACTTGTTTTATGTTCAGTTAATGATATATTTTCTGTAAAAGTCACTTTTTCTTCAGTTTTCTCTGTTTTTTGATATAATAGCCTAGTCCTCAACTGTAATCTGAGCTTTTATGAACATCTACGTGGTCAGTACATTAAACACGGGAAAAAAACTCATTTTCATTGGAAAAATGCAAAATATGTAAGAATATCTTATAATAAATTGTGATAAATCACTTAAAGTTAGAGAAAAATTCATTTGGGTTATGCCACAAAAATATTACTAGGACTTTATGGATTAATATATAGCATGCAGAAAAATGTGTTTATATGACTTGAGTGAGAAAAAATTACTTGATGTTTGTGTTTCTGCAGAACTGTCAAGCGATCTTGAAGCACATTTTTTAACCAAAACCTTAAAGTAAAGACTCAAACTAGATATTTACTTGTTTCTTTTTTCCCCCAGACACTAATTTGGAATCATTTCATTATCTTACTAGCTTGTTTTTGAGACATTTTTGCAACTATAACCATGTTGATCAACAGCTTTAGTGGCTAATTGGTGTCAATAATCCATTAAAAATGTGAAATTGTCGGAGTAGCTGCCTGCTTCTTGGATGTCGTTTCTCTCGTATACGTTCTCACTAACTTGACTCACATTGACGGCTGCTCAGGGCATCACAGTTAGCCCTGAGGCATGATTTTTCTATGTGAGGAGTAAACATCTCTTTTCAACACATAGGGTAGTCTGAAAAATATCTAGATAATGTCATGGTTGCAGTTTGGTTTAGGACATGGGACATAAAACCACATTTTAGTGCTCCAACATGACCACTCCCAACCATGTTTTTTTTTTTTTTTCTGAAACACCTAATCTATGTTGTCTAATTTCAGATTCTATGGACTTACACTGGTAACACTTTACAATAAGGATCCCTTAATTAACATTAGTTTGTGCATTATGAAGCATTAATTAATTGTTCAATAATATAGTCTCAATCATTATTACGTATTACTTAACCCTAGGTAACATATAAGTTAATGTATTAAAAGTTGTTAATTAATGTTCTGGAAGTTCGTGTGTGGGTGACAGGAACAGGGAGACTGGGTTTGAGTTCAGGGTCTGAAGCTCAGCAGAGTTTAATGCTTGTGCATTCCTTGGGGTCAATCTGACCCCATTCCGCTGCCTTTGTCTATGGGATGTGGAAGGCCACACAAGGGTCAACATTAGTAACCTGACCTAAGCCTTAATAAATGCATGCCTCATAAGCGTTACTTAACCATAGTTAACCATTAGTGAATGCTTTATTAAGTGTAAACATGTATCCCATAGGTAACACTTAATAAATGGAAACTGCCACATAACGGACAACTTGTCTTCAGTGTGCATCATACATGGATACTATTGTAACAGTGAACTGTAGTTTCATGTGTACACAGCATTTTAGAGTCATCTTTATATGCACTCTACTTTTTGGAGAAATAAAACTTAACTGCACAGTGTCATCAGAAATTGGGGTTATAGGTACCTAAAACCTTCCAAGGCTTCAGGGCGTCGAATCCTTTGATGAGCTTTTCTTCTCATAATTCCTGGGTAATTCTCTTGATCTTTTCCACATAAAATGGCTCAGGTGTTTTCATCACAGACGAGACTGAGGAATAATTTGGTCTTCTCATCAGTCGATGTTTTAGTCTATTTTCTACGTTTTATGAGAATATCTGTGAAGATGCAGGAAAATGGTAACGGCCTTATTTAGATGAGTTATCGCATCAAAAGTGAACGATTTAGCAAAATGAGACATTAGAGTGAAGTCAGACATTTGCGTCAAGGTTTTGTGACGCAAATACAAAATGCACATCAAAACGTGTTGATGGAAGGAAGGCAGCTGTGACTCAAAGTGATGCACAGTGAGAGAAGGAGATCACTCCCTGTGTCACACAGTTGAAATTCCCAGTGGAGAAATGGTGTTGTCTCCAAAAGCATAGATAGTTTCGTCTTTGACTCAAACACACACACACACACACACACACACACACACACAGGTGGAAAACTCTATCAGTGTTGTCAGAGATGGTTTGTGCTGACTCAGATAAGGTACACCCATCTTATCGTTTCCCTTAAAGCACAAACTTGTCCACATTCATCTGCTCTGTTCAACGCTGATTTCTCTCTCTCTCTCTCTCACACACACACGCACGCACCACATTCTTGTGTAAGACACGACCTTCTTCAAGCTGTGCTTATCACCTCTTATGTAGTGATAGCTCTCATCTCATGATACCGTTTTATCAGCTTCTTATATTAGAAAAAGTGCAGTTTTCTTAGATGAACAGTTCTTTGTGCTTTAAAGACAAAATAAGCTCAGTGGCTTCAAAGATGGGAAGGTTTTAAGCACGACTAAACATGACTATAATTGAAAATACAATCACAGTGTCTTCTGATTCTTTTTATTTTCTTCTTTGGAGACTGTCATTACTGCTTGTTTTTTGGTGAATATGGCGTAAAATGGCTTTTGAGATGGCCTGTGAATATTTTTTCCATCTTTGCAGGCAGTGTAACACTTTGAAGGTTCGTGACAGGCCAGCACAATTGGAAAACTGCACAGTGAGAGAGAGCGTATGATTCTAAGGTTGCAAATATTATACGTAGCTGCAAATGTGTCCTTACACTTAAATGTCCTTGCTCCAGGGTTTGACCCCTGTGGTGCACTGAGCATGTGTGGAAAGAATTTCTTACTGCTGCTTAATGTCTAAAGCGCATGACAACTTATCATACTCAACATATCATGCACACTCAAGTCAGCACGTCAAATGCATTGTGCAACATGAAATCACTGTGGAACCCCAAGGCGAAATTGTGTTCTCTTAAATGTTCGGGCTAACGTAATGTTTGTGTGGCTACAATACGTGAGTGAAAAGCCTGTCTCTTGTCCAGCTCCTTGTGTTTGACCTAAGAAACAATATCCTTCCTTTTACTGACTCATTCCTCCAAAACAATTTCTACTAAGAATACAGATCAGTAAGGAAGACTGTGTCTGAGTTTTGTCTCCATGTCTGCGAGCTGACAGACGATATCTGTGGTACCGGTGAAGGTCGGCGTGTCCCTGTACCCACTGAGTTGGAATCATCGTTCCAAATTTCTAATAGTCGCTGCATCCTTGCTGATTTCCTTGGGGGTACAAACTGAAATGGACTTTGCTCAGTTCAGGATACATTATGTGTCATTTTTCTGTTTCTTTTCTCCCTTCAGCTTACTCACACTAAAGCCATAATATTTAATATGTACTGATATACATGTACTGTATAATATTAATGGTGTTTGGAGCCAAATATGACAAATCAAAGGAAACATCTATTTGAATTGTGTTAGCAAGATATCGTGCACTATTTTCACTCCTTCTAATCATTAATTCCTCAAGTCTGCAAAGTGTACCAGGGGGATGAACACATCACTCCAAAAGATATTGCACGATTTGATATTTAGATAGGCATGCAAGCAGGTGAATAAGTCAAAATCTCCTGTAGATGTTTAATTGGGTTGAGATCTGGTGACTGAAAAGGCTACAGTACATGAATCACTTCATTTTCCTTCTCATCAAACCCTTCCATGAACCCCTATGCACAGGGGCATTGTCATCCTGAAAGAGACCAGTCCCATCAGGTTTTTCCATATGTGATTTCTTTACATTGCATGCATGTAGCAGACACTTATATCTACTTTACCTTGAAATATATTCTGGAAATCCAGGTAAAAAAAAAAAAAAAGAGCTATTTCTCAAAGATGTTTAAGTTTCATGTGAAATAAATCATAAAGAATACTAAGCGCAAGTTATACTATTTATTTTAAGAAGTAATATAGAGGTCTGCACCCCCATGGTTGATAGTTCCTGATAAAGTACAACTTAAAAATTACATCAAAATGACTTAAAAAATATGCAAAATACACTTCAAATGAGTATGTAATGGGTTCACTCAGTCACACGTGTACTAATCTTTACTGTTCACAGGAGTCCATTGTGGTTTTCAGCAAATATAATGTGCATAAGTAACGCAAGTCTGTCAATGTTAATCTCGAGAGGAGCAAAAAAAGCAAGTAATAAATCCACCTGATCACAGGAGTAACTCACCATGGTCCTGTTCAAACCCAGCAATGGGGATGATATATATAAATGCACAATCTAGCCTATAAATCAGTAGAAAAATCCAGTTTTACATAATCATAATTATACATAATCAGAAAGTGTTTCCTCTCACTTGTAAATGTCTTAGCACTGTCTTTCTTAACCCTTTCATGCATGAAGTACGTTTATCAAGATTTTTTTCCAGAGTGTTTTTACTCTTCTTTACGCATGATGAAAAACAATGTGATTGCATTTTCTTATGAACATAAATTTTCATGGAGTTGCAAAAATATCGACTTTTTGAAGCAAAGAAATGTGTATTTACTGATATACTGTGTGAAAAGTATAAAATAAAAACATTTTTAATGCTGCTAATTTGATGTTTTCTCATATTTGACCATACTGTAATACTAGCCATTACTCACTCTATAGAAATAACATGCAAAAAAAAACCTGTTAATTGCAGTCTAATTTCAATAACAAGTAATTAATTTACATGCAAACGTCACAGCAATGTTACAGTAATGATAAGAACTGCAGTGTTTTGAATGATGGCTTTGAATAATGGTCCACTGTAGTGACCATTATGCATGAAAGGGTTAGAATGATTTCTTGCCACCATCAACAGTTAAAATAACAGATAAAATGCAGTTTTTACATTACAGTTGAGCTATGAATCTATTCAAATCACTTAAGTAATCAATCTACTGACTTACATTGTTGTTACATAATTGACTGTAACTTTCCTTCTCATATAGGTGTTAACATTTGTTGATATTAAAACAATTTAATCGAGGCAACAAGACAAGAAAGTGAGCCCAATGACAAATTTGATAGGAAACAAAATGGTTTTAAGAAGAGAAAATCTGTCAGACGGAACAGATTAAGCATCACAGAGAAACAGAGACATCTTCTTGTCACATATCCGGCTGGGAATCCATCAAGAATGCACACAGCGGTATGTTGAAAAGGGTCAACAACTTTAAAAACTCTATTAATAACATCTAAACTAATATATCTTTTTCTCTTCTCATCTCATCTCATTTGGCGATCGCGCTTCAGGAAAGCAAAGGGCTGAACCTCATTTTAGCAGAGCTGGAAAAGGCTCTGAGAGGGGTAAAGATCCGGCTGATAATAAGGCCGCTCTTGGCTACAGGGTCAGGAGGGTGGGACTGGTTAATTAGAGAGCTCTGGGTTTGGCTTCTGGAGCCTTAAGTGTGTGTGTGTGTGTGTGTGTAAGTGTGTGTGTGTGTGTGTGTGTGTGTGTGTGTGTCTAGTTGGCAGGCTGAAGGATGTCTGTTCACGCTGTGTGGTGATATAACTGTGCGTGCATGTGGCCTGGTTCCTTGGTTGTGTCGTTGGTGGCTCATCTTGGGCTGTTAATTTGCTGAAGTAATCTTTGCCAAAACCTCCCATGAGCTGTCACCTTGGAAGGACAAGGGAAGAGGTGGCGGGGTTTGTATTATAGTGTTGTTCACAGGACGTCAGCAGCACTACACCCACTAATAACAGCTGAGGCTTTCATCTGCTGACCTGTGATATTTGCTCATGTAGAAATCAAGATGTTCCAAAGGTCTGGTGCTCATTTTCAGACCACGAAGAGGTGAACACAGGGGACTTGTTGTTTCTCGGTGGCTGCTGCGGCATCCTCACACACAGCTGATGATATATAGGTTGTGTATACACAGCTGGAAGGAAACCCAGACCTGGATGTGCCACATCGAAATTGCTCCCCCGAAAACTAATTCAGAAGGTGTTGCACCCAAGGATTGGAGCCTCTGGTCTAATAGAGAACGCTGACAGTTTGGAAGGGATGAAAAATCAGAATGAGCAATGTGACGCTGAGAAAAATGCCACATAAGGTGCAACATGTAGAACGACATCATTATTCTTCTGTTATTTGCATTTTTGGACCACAAAAAAAAAAAAAAAAAAAATGATAGCAGTTGTATATTGGTAAAAAAAATGTCCATGTGAATGAAGCTGTTGCAAAAATAATATCAACATGTGTCACCAAATCATGCCAATATTTATTTAAGTCAGTGGTTTCAATCTTATTTTAGTTCAACGTGATCGAAAGAGAACCACACGACTAAAATAATAAATAAATAATAATCCAATTTTATTTATTTTAGTGTGAATGTTAGATTTCTTTATGACAATATGAATAACTTGAACAACTGTGTACCTATTTAAAAATGTAGTTTCGCTGATATTATTTTGTAATTTACGGATCACAGTAGATCTAAAAATGCACAAAACATTTGTAAAAGGCATTATACTGTTGAAATTGTGCTTGTGTTTCATAAGAAATTTCAAGTTTCTCATATTTGTTCAGGTTATTCACAATTTATTGTGATAGGATTTGTAAATGTAAATATTTTCAAAATTAAATTTTAGTTTTTCCACATCAGACCAAGGTCTAAATTTGGACTACCCACCCTCGAAGAGGAGGCAAGGGGTATTGTTTTTGGTTTGATTTGTTTGTTTCTTTATTAACACTCAAGCAGTAAAACCATTGGTTGAATTCATACCTAATTTAGTTTGTAGATTAGTGATCCAGGATAGATGTAATTACATTGTGGTAAAAGTTAAATTTTTTTAATGAATTTTTGAATCTTTTTTTTTCTCCCATTTAGTTATAATGGGTGAAATTCCCCATGTTTGGAAATTTACTTCAAACTTGGCATGTATATAGAGGTAAATGATATGCTGACATCACCACATGCATAGACATGATGACATCAGCTGGATCGATGCCATAATAAGCGACAAAAAGTGTGAGGGGCGGGGTTTGTTGTGCCTGGCACCACTTAGTACATTACTCTTTTACTTAATATCATATTGAGTTGTATGTCGCCCCTGAACACCCTTAACTGGAATTCTAGCCCTTTGCAATCCATCCTGCGGGCCGGATTGGACCATTTGGCCATTTGTTGTCATGGGATACAATGAACAAGAGCCTATAGAGAAGGCCTTTAATGGAAGCTTCAAGAATAGGAGTCCGTGAGGCAGAACGCAACAAAGATCTGACAATGAATGTCTCAAAGAAAACTCCTCACAGTCACCGTCATGAACACAGCTGTGAGAACACCCATTGTTACAGATCTAGCATTTCACATGTGATTTCTACATTAAGTCCAAAAAGGATAACCACAGAAATACTACAGATACACAGATCAGTCATAATATTAAGACCGCTGACAGGAAAAGTGCTATTAAGTTTATTATTTCATTTCAATGCAACCTGTCAGTTGGTGGGATATATTGTTCCTCATTCCCAAAGTAAAGTGGTTAGAACCTGCCAAAAATGATCAAAGGAACACGTCAGAACAAGTCTCAACTAATTACCATCTATGGGAGCAGAACATAACGTCAAAACACAAAGGGCTAATCACAGGGAGCACACACTCTGGTATGAAGGCCACACAAAGAACATGAAGGAGAGGGGGAGTACGGATGGGGATAACATGACACAGGTGGAGCACATTAGGGTGGACACAAGTAAACGCAAACCTCCGCCAAGCAGCACAGTTCCCCCACATATT
>JAPSES010073986.1:0-10760 GCA_029822895.1 Maxillicosta whitleyi
GGATCGCGCCTATGTTCACATAAAACTTGTTCTGTACTAAATCCACATACTTGTGGATTTTATAATTAAATATCATATTAAACAAACTTTTACAATGAACTATTAATACCCACGTGGGAGCTACCCGTGAGTTTGTTAACAAACTGTATTTAATAAAATCAATTAAGAACTCGTCATTCTGTTCCACAACGCTGCAAAAACAGCCATACAAGAAAGTATATTCTAAAATATACACGCAGAAGTCTATTACTAGAGTATAAGACAACTCTCATGTTTATTCTTTATAACTCTAAGTGTAACTCGGTCTGAATATAGCATTTATTATTGCTATAACTGTATATAACCCCACCAAAATATCACAGTGACATAGAGAGAAGTTCACAGCAAGATAATGATTAAATTGAATAAAACTCTCCTGAACAAGGGAAAATTTTGAACTCAAATATTAATTTTTTCTCCTACAAAACCAAATTGTTGTGTATTAACTTCGAAAATAACCTGCTAATGGGTGAACACATTTTACTTGGCTAGATTTATTAAATTTACAACAAAAACCTAGTTACTGAACCATGAAATCAACCTAGTGTAAATTAAACTTATAAAAACCCAAATTGTTACGTTCATATGAAAGTAAATGTGTAATGTTTGTGTGGGAGCATTTGTTGGTTGATATTTGCTTGAGCTAACAGAGCTAGTGTTTCACTGTTTTGCATATGTAGAGAAGCAGAGGACAGTATTTGTGTATGTATATCAGATGAGTGACTCAATATTTTGGTAGAAAAAGAGTATGAGCTTAGAAATACAGTTAGAGATTCACTCAAGTCAAGACAAATTTTATGAAACCACATGAATACGCACAAATGTTTTTGAGTGAAGTTTAAGTTGTCTAAGTTTTATCAGTTAAAATAACTAAAGCTATTTTTTTCCTCTGATGGAATATTATGTGTTAATGATGGAGGTGGCAGGAATGCAAAAGAGGGAGTGACCGGTGAGGCGATGGAAGGATGTATTTGAGGACGATATGAGGGTGATGGGGTTGGAGAAGGAGATGGAAGGAGACAGAGAAATGTGGAGGAGAGGAATCCATGAACCGGTCAACCCCCGCTAGTGGGGAAAATGGCCAGTATAGAAATGTTGTTTGTGTGTGTGTGTGTGTGTGTGTGTTGGAATATTATGCAACCCCTTTTTTTAGCTCGTAACTGGCTAACCACAGAGTCGGGCGTACCTGACTCTGCAGACGTCCACAGGTATTCCAGGTAAACTCAATACAAACTCATTGTGGACGTCTGCACAAAGCTCCATTTTTTTGACCGTATGTGTATTCGCTGTCACACAAACTGACTGCTCAGCGGGTAGGAAATTGGTACGTTTAACTATGAAACTCTAACATCCGTGGACACTAGTGCATGTGGAGTCTTTGCCACTCACAGTACACACACAGTACGTCCAACTCTGTGGGAGCCTTAACTCGGTATATGATTATCTGGAATAAGATTTATTTCCCAGTACACCTTCCTTCCTTGAAATCAAACTTTCCTCCTATGAACCTACCAATACTTTATTCATACAGAAAAAAGAAGAGCCATCAATTGGCAATGAACGCTCAAACACAAATAGACATTTCTGTTTGCCCTTTAGGCCTTGTAAACTGAACTGCACAGGGTTGACTTGACATAAGTAACTCAAACACAAACATATATTACTGATAATGACAGATGCCAAAGGAAGTGGAACTCCTTGAGATGAAATATGACGTGTGTGTTCCCTCCATGCAGCTCTTCTCATACAACTGAACTGAAAATATGTAAAATATTCGTAGTATGTAGTAATTGTGACAGGCTTTACAGTCCTTACTCACTTGGCTTGGAAGACAGCTGACGCAACCATACACACAAACAGAACACTGAAGATGGGGTAGTTAAGCTGCATGGAGCCCTCGATGGTGAGAACCAACATGCCTGACACCGCCTTGACTGTAATGACTGTGACGGAGCCTGAGAACCAAAGAGAAAAGTTCAGTTTGCAGAGAACAAACAACAGGCTGAATGTTATTACCCTCTAGCTTTGGCGCTGTCTGAATAAAGTATGGTAATAGCTTGACTTTATACACGAAATGAAATTGACTGCCTCAAATGCAAGCGACTCACCCAGCAGAGCAACCAGCAGCAGAATAATAACGAGGTAGTTAGCACTTCGCTGTTTGTAGAAGTATAAAAGCAGGCAGAACGTGATGATCTCCAGCAGCTGTCAATAAGGGGAGCAGAAACAATAAACAGCAAATTAATCAAATCAAGCAGTGCAGTTGTTGGCAGATTCAATAATAGCACAATTATTTTTACAGCCAGAAACAAACATCTGTGCTGAACAATAACAATGAGTTAAGGAGGCCTGGGAGATTTTCTGCATTTAATGAAAGTGTGAGGGGCATAAATTATGCTTTAAGTGGGCAGAGGAAATAAAAAGACAAACATGAGTCAGCTTCCTGATGTACCAAGCGCATGTTATAAAACTCAATGGATCATTTTTATGCTGTTTTTTTTTTTTTTACACTGTTTGACGTTATTTCCAAGCATGTTTTATAGATTTCCAAACAAACAGAATGCAGTAGGTTTAAGTGACGCAACAACGCCAAGGTCTCAAGTACAGATCACTCATGACTTGTATCCTGTTGCTCTGTATTATTATATAAATGCACATCTGCAGAACTTGGTTGTGTCCTACTTCCCTTTTATTAAATGATTAATTAAACTAACTTAATGTCTTAAATAGTATCAAGACTTACCCTCCGATATAGGACTCAGGTGCGGCTCTCAAGCCACTCTAAAGCAAAACCAATGTGGAATTAAACCTAATTAAATGACCTCCCAGTGGACTTCATTACCCAGTGTTGTTACAAATCTTCTTGGTTGTTGTTTATTTATTTTTATCTCTTAATTGTCCTAATTTCTGTGCCGAGAAAAGCAACAATAACAGCCCAAATGATGTGACATTATGTATTTTTATTTCTTAACGGAAAAAAACTTTGGTTATGTCCAATTTGGAGGAGACCCCAGTCAAACCTACAACATGCTGGAGGGGTTACATATCCTAGCTGGACTAGGACTGGCCTGACATCCCCCCTGAAGGAGTGGGAGGAGGTGGCCAGGGAGAAGGAAGTCTGGGCTTCCCTGATTAGGCTGCTGCCCCCATGCCCCAGACCTGGATATGCAGCAGAAGACGGATGATGGATGGAAATAGGAGGAGACCCCCCCACCCAATGATATGGCTTCTTCACTGAATAGAGTATAAACCAAAGACAAATCCAAAACTACTCTTAAATATTAGATTCTTTCAGATTCTACTATTTACTTAGTTGTACTTATCTTATTTACATTAACTATAACAAATGCTTTATTTCTATTATGTTTTTTTTGGAAAGGAAAATGTCTGTCACATACATTAATTACAGCCTTAGTCATTCAAGAATGTTAAAAACAATAGATTCAGAAAGTTTGAGTGATTATGTAAGTATGACTCATCCAAGATTTCCTTTTATGGAAATTAATTATAACAAATTTTCCAGTTGAAGCACTAACAAAATAGGGGGGGGGGGGGGTGCACATCATTTATTTTTATTAGTATTATAGCTCCTGCTGATGCATGTGTACTGACTTGAAGGCTCTGACTCCTACTACTAACGACATTTCCTATGAGTTTTCAAAACTGTGTGAGTAAATAAGACGTCACAATCTTAATATTAAACTTTAGTAACATACTGTTTTTTTTTTTTTTTTGTAACACTGCATTGGTTATTCATAGGAATTCAGGGAGAAACTATCTCTCTTCTTACATTAATGTGTGTTTAACCTACCATGGCTCACTTGTGTTATTTATTACCTGAATTTGGCCAGCAATTATACTAAGGTACAAAGGTATGAAGTGAACTTTCAAAGGGGAACAACACGCTCATATACACCTCCACCAGAACTGCCTGTAAGATATCATCCAATAAATGAACGACCACTGAGTTGATTTACTGTACTGTTGTGCACACGGTGTTACATTGGAAGAACATTAATGTATGTTTGCGGTTTCAAACCATATTCATGAGCCTTATTGTACTGTAAGTGCACAAGCATTTGTCCTTGGTTACAAAGAAACATTTGACAAATCATTAAGGAATTTAGTAAAGGAATCAATAGGGTAACGTATCCCAAGTATTTAACCTTCAGTAGATATCTTACCATATACAAGAGGACATGCCATCCAACAATGTGTCTCACAATGTTCTCTGCATTAAGTTTTTCATGAGAGTTTGGTCCAAATGCCACAAAGAGGTATGTTCCACTGACGGTTAGGATACAGCCCAGGAGGGACAACCCATAACGTTCTGAAATAATAAGAGTACACCAATAAATACAAGGATTTGGAGTGCACAGTACAACTCAATAAACAATTTCCATTAATAAGACTTCACAGAATTACACGTGGAAGAAAATTTAGTCTATACTTCATAAAAGTGTGAGTGTTTTAAGTTCAACAGGCATGAAACAAAATAAGACTTTACTGTTGTTGTGTTATTTGCATGTGAATGCCACCTTAAGGTCGTAAAACCTACTTGCAAATTCCTTTGGCTTCAATTTTTCACGCAGAAAAATAAAACCCAAGATTGAGCTTGCTGAAAAGTACAAGAAAAGCATCAGTGTAAATATAGATTTGCAAGTGTACAGTTTAACTCTATTTATCAACACACATTGTAGCCAAGTGTAAAGTAACCCAGACAAAGCACTCACTCAGGACAGACACTCCATTAAGAGGTGCCACAAGAGAGAGTGGGGCGAAAGCGTAGGAGGTGAAGTTGGCTGATTCCCCAAAACAGGTCAGCACGAACCCGAACCACCAGGTTTTTGTGCGGTAGAAGGCACGGTGGTCTTTTGTTCCTGCTAGTGTCACATGGCTGAATTTCTATGAGTAAAAACCAAAAGGAAACTATGAAAGAATCTGTCAGCACTCGAAATTGAGTATGAAATACTTACAAGTGTTGAATGGCAGCAGAAAGAAAACAGACTTAATTCAGCTGTAGGCTTTCCTCCGCATTTCAAAGACTTTTGTAGGTATGATCCCAGACAATAACTAGAACTGCTCAGGTGATACATGTCCTCAAGGCAAAATGAACAGTACATTATACTCCACTACAGTGTCACACACCTTAATGATGAATTTGTACTATTTTGTGAAATGTAATCTATGGAAGGGGGTAGGCCTATAATTCTTTTCTTTGCATGAGGGTTATTTTTTCTGTGATGTAATTGTTGAAATAACAAGATGTAACGTGGTAATTTTTGTTTAAATCTTTTCGTTTGCTATTTTTCTTTCTGTTTGTGTGTTTTTTTAATGGTATTTTGATGTCATAGATAGATGCACTTATATGTGTATGTGGAAATTTTGTGAATTCTGAAGTATTTTTACTCCATTTTATAACGTTTGGGAGTAAACTGGTGGCTAAAATAAGGGATGATACAGATTTCTTGAAAATGTATAATTTTTGTTTCCGTGTTAGCCTTTATCTAGTCGTCATGTCTGATAAGTTTCACAGCCATAAACAATTTTTTTCCCATCATGCAGAGGGATAATAGACTGAAATGACCTCACCCTGTGTGGAAAGTAATGACACAGGAAAGTACAGGACAAGAGAAACTCAAGGGTTCCATTAACTATTCGCAGTCATTTTAACTACATGACTATTTTTAGCATTACACTCTAAGACGACACAACACACCCTGATATACAAAGAGGAATCTTTGAGGAGTTTAGAGGTTTGTACCTGA
This sequence comes from Maxillicosta whitleyi, assembly GCA_029822895.1. Lineage (NCBI taxonomy): Eukaryota > Metazoa > Chordata > Actinopteri > Perciformes > Neosebastidae > Maxillicosta > Maxillicosta whitleyi. The sequence continues at coordinate 5,808 of JAPSES010073986.1, forward strand.
ATATTCAAGGAGATGCTGACGAGAACGTTTCCAAAAATAGCAAGTAAAGTCCCGATGAGATTATCCTGAATGAGGGGAAAGTACAGGCATTCAGTACAAGTGTGTTAGGAAAGTATGTCCACACAGCAGGTCAAACATAATAGAAACAGTAATGTATTTTCTTTTCTACCACAACGAGATCATTACATATCTCTGACTTTTGGTATTTTTGTTTGCTATCACAAGGAAATTCTCAAAGCTTTTTTACAAGATGAACAACCGGGAGAGAAAAGATAATGAATCCACACAAAATATATCTTTCAACTTCTACAATAATAAAACAAAGAAAACTAAAGTTTAGCTGGTATCTGACCGTGTACGAGCCTCCGCTGTACAATGTAGTTTTATCCATCCTGTCGGTCTTCAGGGGTTATTTACTAAATAACATTACCAGCCACGCATTCAAATACAAAATACTTCATGTTGTCGATAATACTGGGTTCAATATACAGCATTTATCGCTCGTTTTTACGTTATTCTGGCATTACTGTGTTGAAGTAACCCTATTTAGGAACACTGATCGTCGGACTTCCGGGATGTGTGCACCTGCGCCTCGACGCAGGACACGTACGTTGGAGCACGTGACTGACGGCAGCGGCAGTTTGACAACGTAAGCTAGGTCAATGTAATGTCAAACAATAAAAATAAATTAAAATAAATTAAAAATGAATTAAAGTTAAATATAGGTCACTATTTCGCGTTGTTTCGTAGCTCTACATCTTTTATCCGACTTCTAAACGTCTTTATGTAAAGTAAAAAAAAAAAAAAAAAAAAAAAATCAGTGGTAAAAGAAGGCTAAAACTGGGGGGAAAAAAGTCACGGATTAAAAAGATTGAAAATATGTGAGTATTATCAACAAAAAGTAAAATGGTCCCTGTCATTGTTTTATTTATTTATTGTGTGTCGATTATTGTACCGGTGCATCGTGTTTATGCTTCTTTCTATTGCTGCAGATGTTTAAGGTTAATTGTTTTGTTTTGTTTTGTTTTTGTGACAGTGGGAAGCATTTTTCCTCATTAAACTCGTTGAATTTCCCTTATTTAACTAGGATGTGAAATAAAACTAGCTAAAAGATGCAACGAGATGAAAATGTTATGAAAGACACAAAATTAAAAAGTAAAAAAATATAAAATAAATGTAACCACACAAAACATGTATTAAGAGATGCCAAAAGACCAAGACAATGCAAAACACCCAAGATGAAAATGATGTATAAGTGGAATATGAGGAAAAAAGTGTAAATGATACATTAAATAATACTAATATTTACTTTTAGCTTTAATAATATTAATAACACTACATGGAATTGTGAATAAGTAGGTTGGTCTAATATTAGGCTACTGGAAGAATGGGACATGCTTATGCGTCTGAAACTTAAATCTTCACCAATAAAAATAAATAAATAAAAATATAAATAAATATGTTAAAAAAAGGGTGCAAAATAGACCCCCAGACACATGATTTTAATGGTGAATAGAGAAAAAATGTAGATACTGTGATGTTTTTGTGAAAATTGGAAACTACGGATCTACAGCAATGGATAATATTCTATGAGAGCATCATATACTTGTAGCGTTGCTATCTTAGGACAATCACAGAGCTTAGAAAAACTGTCCAGTTTTCTAAGAGGGGTTTCAAAGAGTTTATTTAGTTAAAGATAACCCTCCAGTTGCTCCCCAGATCCCTGCTACTTCTATAGTCTGCAGTGTGTGGTATGTTCCTGCATGTTCTAGTAATTTTGGTGTGTGGTGCATCTACTGTATAAGCCTACTGAAAATAAAAGAACCTTAATTTTTTAAAAATGTAGACGCAAAAATGGAAATTCTCAAGTCCCTTGACAATGTTTGGTCAAATTTTACCACTTGACTGTAGTTTTGCATGTTTTACCAATTCATGACAGTAGGTTGTGCCATTGAGCTATAACTGACTCCACACCATTCACAGCTGATATCAATCATTTTAATTGGTTCTCAAATACTTGTAGCTCCTTGTGTGCATTTCAGAAGGCAGTGGCAATCAACTAAGCATTAAAGAAGTATCCAAATGTCTAATTTTCTACTTTAATAAATTACATCCTTCCAGCTGCCAGATAACATGTAGAGAGGTCAGTTCATTTGATGCAAAAACTGATAAACTCATTGTCCTTAACGTTCACCTTTAATATTTCTTTAACTGTCCCTCCTCTATTTTTTTCCACAAGAGTCACAATGAATATGCAATTGTATCATCATATTATAATCTTGACTAATGCTAATGGTATGTGTTCCCTTTGTGTCTTTGGAACAGTGAAGGAGGGACACATGGCGTCAGCGGCAGGGTTTCTAAAACAGGAGCTGTGGAAAAAACAAAGGTAGGTCCATAAAGGGTGTGATTTTAAAAGGCTGTTATCTGTCATATTTCAAAAGAAGTAGTCACACTATATATGAGCCACATGATGATTCATGATGTCACAAGAATGATCATTTGGTAGTGGTTGGAAATATTTGCATTTCCTCACTAAATGTGAATCACATAAGTAAAGTTTATTTATATACCACCTTTCACAGACAAGGGAGGTCGCAAAGGGTCAATAAAATACAAATAAATACAAGTACAATAAAATACAAAAAAGCTGTCATAAAAGGAACACATTAAAAGTAACATGATGGTCATAAAACAACCCCTAGTCTACTGTAAATTAAAATGCTTGGAGGAACAGGTGGGTTTTAAGATTACAAATTAAACCCAATTTCATGGATTTAATTTCTCTGCTGTGATGTGCTAAGTTTATTTGGTATCGTCATACATGTTACACACTATAACCAGCAGAGGGAGTATAACGCTGCACCTGAGAAACAGCAGCCTCAGAGGAAAATCAAAGCATTCCTATGCAAATTGTTTCTGCTTTTAGTTGAAGATTGATTGATGTTTAATTTTGCTTTTCACCTGTAAGAATCTAACAGGTTATACCTAAAAATATACATCCTCTGGACATAAAATGACACATTTGTCAAACTAATGTTTCTGGGGGTTGGTGTGGTGTTAAAGAAACGTTTTTCCAAAGGTGTTTTCTTCAGTCACTTTCATATAAAGAAAAAGGAAATGCATTCTCCTTTATTTCTCGCAATGTTGCATCTTTAGATCTTCATCCTTACAAAGCGTTTCTAGGACGACCTGTGCATGTTTTCTCAGCTTTAGCAGATGCATTGCAGTTGCAGTCTACTTATTTTGTGACGGACATCCGCAAACTACAAAGCCCACATTCCCTATTACATCATTTACTGTATAAAGTCTTTCATGAGCTGTTGGAATGAGACGTGCCATTATGAACTGTAGATGTCTATCTCACAGACACTGATTACAGCTCACAGCAGTAAGTTGGCGGGGGTAAATAAACACCGTAAACAGGTGCTTCTTCCTCAGGGTGTTAACAGGTACAGGAATGCAGGTGAAGTTCCACTGCTATTTGCTACAACTGGTGTGATTACCGTGACAGTTTAATTGCAACCTAAATACTATGCAACCTAACGCACTCTTTGCATTATGTGTAAAAAAAAAACTAAAAAAAAAAAAAAATGCATCGTCACAAAGAAAAAGCTGACTTTTTATAGACGGTTCTCACAGGACAATGATGCTAGAAATAATTGAGATCATAGATGGAAAACGTTCTCAACAGTGCATAATAACATGGTTCAATTGGAAAAATTTGCAGCAGCAAATTATGGCATACACGTCAATGCAGCGGTACAATGACTCCAAAATCATCATTTACAATCACAAAACACTGATGCAGACTATTTAGTGCACAGTTACTACAATGAGTACATTTTATTTATAAGACTTGCATACTTCTACCAGAATTTTGAATGTGTGGTGCAGAATTTTATTGTTATTTTAATTGTTATTTAGTTTCTTTGTCAAATAGTTTCCTTTGTGTTACCTTAGTTGCTATTGTGTTTTGTTTTTAATCATTCAATTGTTATTTATTTATGATTTGTTATCATTTCTTTGTCATTTGCCTTGCTTGTAGTATTTCAGTTATATTGTAATTATTATTTGTTATAGTTTAAGGAGGGTTTGTATAAGATTAATAGGCTTCTCCCTTCTCCTGCACAGGTTTTTTTTTATTATTATTATTATTATTAATTTAGGCTACTTCACTTTTGTACTTTGTATTTCATGCAAAATAAAAAATAAATAAATTTGTAGCTTTATTTAGAATTAAAATAAGAACACTGAACACTTTTTCCATCACTTGTATATATGTTGTAGATTACTCATTTAAAAACATGATTATGCTAATTTAATGTCACACAATGCGGTGATTTAGAATCGAGTCAAAAAGGCTTTTTAATTTTTCCCTTTTTTACTTGACAAAACCATGCTTTTAATCAGTATGAACCACCTTAAATTAGCTGTAAGGTTATTAAATATGCAGTAGCTCCATCCTGCAGGACGTGCCACCTCTTTAATGAATGAACTAAGGTCATGATTCTTTGTACTCTACATTAAAAGTTAGATGTTAGCACATGTGGCCCAGTTTTTCCACAGCTGAGTGAAGCCCTTTTGGGTAAATGCACGTCCCTCCCATAGGACACGGTCATTCTTTATAGTGGACAGACCTGTTCACCACCACCTGTGTGTGTGAACATGTGTGTGTTCCTGTCTGAAAGGCCTTTGAAGGATTAATGAATGGATTAACAGACTGACTTGTGGATGGATGTGTGGGGTCATGATTCAGGAGCAGAACAGGAAATAAGACATTACAAAGCTTTAATGCCTTTTGCAAATGCCTGTGTATTTCCACTTATCATTTTCTCTATAAACTTAGTAATAACTTGTCAACTTCAATAAGTCAACTTTTTATTTATAAAGCACAGACCCAAGATATAACACAGATATAAAAGCAAATAAAACGCATAAAGTAAGTAATTC
>JAPSES010073987.1:0-10759 GCA_029822895.1 Maxillicosta whitleyi
CTGTGGTTCAATCATAGTTTATTAATTCATGTCTTCATTTCTAAGTAAGACCGCACTGCGCCTATATTGGTCCCTGTCTTTCCAGGCTTCTAAGTCACAGTGACAGTTTCCTCAGCAACAAGCTTTAAACTCTATAAATACCTCTCAAAGTTTTTATTGCACATCAGTGGAGGGAACAATCTGTGATTCACATTGATTCTAATTGACATGAAACTTGAACTGAAGCACTCTGATGGGAAGCCTTTAAAGATAATGTACATCTGAATCAATACAGCTGAGCTCTTAAGACATTATTGATGCTCACAAGTAAACCACTGAGGTCTCAGAGCTTTAAAAATTAATTTATGTCATTTAACTTCAGTCATTCTTGAGATCATCTTATATTATATTATAGGAGGAAGAGAAAAAAAAATAGAATTCATTTGTTTTTGCTTCTTGCAAAAGTTTATAAACTGTTAGTTCTTATTTTGCCTCTAGTGACTGGTCTTATTTTACTTCCTTTTGCAGTTATTCACAAGAAAAAATGAATGAATGTAAGTATGAGTGTGTATTTATAATTTGCCTCACTGTTATAAATGTCTAATCCAAGAAAAGACGCGTCAGGAAAGCAGCGTATTATCTGAGACCACCTGAGTACCTCCCCTGGTGAGGAGTGGTGGTGTGGTCCACGGGGAACTCATCATCACTTTAAAACGCACCAGAGACTTGGCACAAAAGAAGCGCTCGCAGGCGAGCACAGGCGCGTGGGGACTGTCTCTTATTACCACGGAGGAAAACACAACTTATACCTCGCGCTGGAAGTCGCCAAAAGTCGTCAAATCGTGTAGTTTGACTTGAAGATACTTTTGCACGTGATCGTGTTTGACTGTGATGAACAGCGATGTGGACGTGGTCATTACGCACTGAAATCTCGATGTTTGCAAGTAGACCTGGACATTAAAAGCGTGTAATCTTTTCTTTTTCTTATTATTTTTGCCTTAATATTCACATGACGCAAAGTTTACCTTTAAGTTCAGGTTTTGTGGAGAGACTGTGCGCCTGCCAAGTGGAGTTACGAGTCCTGTTGCTAAGAATCCGCAAGGAAACATGAACGTCTCCTTCTTCGACGTGACCCAGGGCGCGCTCTATAACGGGAGTCAGACTTTAGCCGGAACTCTGGCAAATTACTCCACCAATGCCACCGACAGCGTAGTGACCGGAGACGGCGGAGGCTCCCTGGTGCTTCTGCAGGACGAGCGCAAACTCTTCGTGATGCGCGTGGTTCAGATCGCCGTGCTGTGCGTACTGTCTCTCACTGTCGTATTCGGCATCTTTTTTCTCGGGTGCAACCTGATGATCAAATCGGAAAGCATGATCAACTTCCTGGTGAAGGACCGGAGACCCTCCAAAGACGTGGAGACGGTCATGATCGGGCTCAGTTAGAGCACGGAGAACAGGTACTATGGAGAGCCGGGGAGGATCCAGGAGATCCGCTGCGCGTCTCCAGCCGCAGGTCGGAATGTGCATCTGCATGTACTTATCAAAGACGTTCTCTATGTGTCCTAGTGAGGAAACATATGCAAAAACTTCACATTTCCATCCGAATATGACTACAGGAAAGTAGTCCAACGACCAATGTTTGTGCGTAAAGTTTGTGCGTAAAAGACGGGCAAATGTTTACACGTGGGCTGATCTGTTGAATCTTTGGAGTGAATTTAAAGTTGCCAACTTGAACAAAGTGACGAAAAATGTTTACAAGTTGTTACCTCATTTTTTTCTGTTATTTTGTTTGTTTGTTTTTTTTTTGTTGCAATTTTAAAAATGAATGTTTCTAAGCATGATTGTGAATTCTTATAGTTCCACGTCTGCCAGTGAGCTTTTTTGGACGTGATGGAAATGTGGGTATTCTCTATACAAAGTATTTTCCTCGCTCATGTTTGTTGAATACACTTGAAATACTGAACGTCTGCACGTCTTTCAAATAAGTCACGTCACAGCTTTATGGAGTGATTCTGGTTCTGTTTGGCATGCGCGCTAATTGATCTGTAAAGTGATTTTGGAACCGTTTTGCACTTTTCACTGATGCTGCATGAGTTATTTTGTACTTGAAAAAAAACTTGAAACTGCAGCATGCAATTAAAACATTAAAATGAGTATATTCATTTAAATGCCTTGTCATTTTTTTAATTGACATGATGTGAAATATGTATTTAATCTCATTATTTATTCATTTTTTTGAGAGACTGAGTATCAGTATGAGCATGTAGCCTAATAATGTCAGTTCTGTCAAAGGTTATCAGTTGCCATTTACATTTCCTGACTTCATTCAGCTCTAATGAGACCTTTTCTTAAGTGTCTTAAAACAATTCAGTGAATATATTAATATAGAGTAGCCTGTGAGCTGTAAAACACACAGAGTCAAAACAAGCATAAAACAAAAAAGCAGTAAAAATCACATGGCACTTAGTCGTTATAGGCCTTGAATAAAATCAGTGTGGCATTTATTGCAGCTTTATGTAGTGCTGTTGAGTGACCAGACTGAGTTATCTATCTTAAAGACAATAGACTGAGCTCATATTGGCTTCACAGTCGGGGCCTAATCTGGTCTGTCTGAAGACTGACCAGCTGTAATCAAGAAACATTCCGGCTCAGTTTGACAACTTCAATTCCAACCACCCTGTTGTCACGCCACCTGCAGGGCTTAAGTACAAGATCCAGGAAAGTAAATGTTCTTCTTCTGCATTTGTTCCAGTAAAAAAAAAAAAAAAAACATCAAAATGAGAAACAGAGTAGCCTGAGTGGGATTCCAAACTGTGTGGACAAATGAAGCCCAGAACTGTCACTGCACTTTAAGATATCATTACTCTTTCTGTCTTCTGGTGTCTGCAAATTGCACACACCCATTTCCTGACAGAACAAAGACAGACTAAAAACTTCCCTCCAATGAGAAATACGAGCTCCATTCTAGGTGTCAGGTTTGATATTTCATTGTTTTTTTTTTTTTTTTTTTTTTTTTATTTAACTCAGTGGAATTTGACTTGCTACACTCACTCTTCTCTCTCTCTCTCTCTCTCTCTCTCGTTCGCCCCTCAGAAGCGACCAGTGTTCTCATTATTATTTCATCACTCGTTAGGAGAGCTGGGGCAGATGAATCCTTACAAACACACCCATGCATTCACACATGTGTCCATTCAGCATGCACACATAGGACACTGATGTGCAACAGACCAGCAAATTCTGACATCGACTAAAAGTATCTCAGAAAAAACAGCATGAATAAATAAAGCTCATTAGATAAATAGACTTTAATGGTTGACTACAACTCCACAGTCTGGTTTACACACAAAAATGGCATGCGTTGAATTAAATCTTGTGTATTTAAAAGCCTAAAATGCATATATGTAAGGGATATATGAAAAGATTTTGCAGTTAAACAATAGAAAATGGACAGTAATTAAAAAATAAACTGTCCCCGACTTCATATACAAAAAGGTCATGATGTTGTGACTGAGGTCATTGTCATCAGAGACGACTGCAATTATATATTTATCTAAAAATCTGAAGTATATTTCTATAATTAATAACATAAATCTCAGGAGAAAACATATGCAAGTGTCCTCTCTGCAAAACAGGGATATGTGACTTAGATAAACTGACTTGAATTTATAAAATTTATATTTAAACATTTTTTTTTTTTTTTTTTTTTTTTTTTTTTAGATTTTTTTTACTTATTGAGACTTAACCCATAAAGACCCAATGCTACTTTTGTGGTATTTTACAAGTTAGTTTTTCTCTATATCAGCCTTTTCTTAAGTCATTTAACACTACATTTTGTAATATTATCCTCTTTATTTTGCATTTCTTTTGAAAAGAATCACATTTATTGGACATATAGATGTCATGAAAGTTTAGAGAAAATTCAGAAACAGAAAAAACTAAAGAAAAAGTAAGTTTTACAGAAAATGTATCATTAACTGAACATAAATCTATCATCTCCATCCATTATCATTGATCCAACTCCATGGGTTTTACTGGTGAATCAATGTTGTAGATTAGAAGATGACGGTGTTTCCATGGTAACTACGGAGCATCTGAATGTCCAAATGGGTCATATCTGATGGCATTTGATGAAAAACTGCATTTTTACACCAAATATTTACATGCATTGATATGATTATTGGAAAAACAGCTATTAAACATTTTAAATCCGTGGATGGTTTAGGTCTTCATGTATTTATCTTAAGATTATTTGACTTGTCCCAAGAATTTTCACCTTGAACTAAAGCCACTTAGATATTACAACTAATTCTGAGCCATATTGATAAGAAAACAAGCTATATTGTTGGGAGATGAGTTTAGCAGACACATTAACTCACACCAAGTTGCAGCTTTGCATATATATGTATAAAATCTTACTATGAAGAATTGAAACAAGTATATTTTGCTTAAATAAGAATTTTATTATTACTATTATTATATTACATCCTTAGATAGCATTTTCTTATTTTCCGTAAACTTGATAAGTGCAATTTTCTTACTGTTCTGGAAAATAATTTTGTTTGAAATAAAACATTTTAACCCAAATATGAGTTTTTTGCAGTGCTGGTTTTGTACCCATGTAGCGACAAATGTCTGCTGAAAGAAACGACGCTATTTTTAGAGAGAAGATAACTTGTTACTCTACCAACTTGTTAAAATGAAACTCATTTTGAAATATGCTGGATAGTAAATCACACATTCGAGAAGCTATTCCAAAAGAGCTGTTAAATAACACTTTTTTTTTTTACCCCCACAGCTGAAGTCACAAAAATGGAAAAAGTCTGCGCAGTGTTAGACTCCAATAGGTAATTTAATTCACTTTCACTGGTAAGCAGCATATCAGATCTGGCTCTGGTAAAGTCTGTCTACACCTTCAAGCCAGGTTCCTCAACAGGAGTATCATGTTCCAAAAGTGGGTCACAGACTTGTTCCAAATGTGCAGTTAAAAAGTATTTAAGTGTTTTTTTTTTTTTTTACTGTGTTAAATTCAGTTTATGTCAGACTTTTATTTTGACAGATGTTGTGACAGACTGCATCAGCCAGTCGTTGCCATGGTAAAGCAAATATTCAACTGAAAGATGTTTATAGACAAGACGTCACACAAATAAGACTGTGTTAAATATGGATTCACAAACACTGACAATAAAAACAGCCTGAATCCCAGGAGTGTGACATGTCAGAACTAAATTATATAAGCTCAAATGTTATTTAGAACCAAAAACTAGACTGTTTTTTGGTAAACATGTAGGTGTCAGCTGTATGTAGCATTGATATTCCACTATTCCACTAACAATATATATCCACAGACTATATCCCTCACTGAATAAAGTATAAAAGTTAATTATTTACATACATATGGCTCCGAATGATAAGAATGCATGTTGTGTCTTGAACTTATGATTGCGTGTGTGTATGTGTGTGTGTGTGTTGGGTAAAAGTCCTGTCATGTATTAGTTCTACCTGTTTATTTAACACAAGTCATTCCACTAATTTTCACCCATTTTAATTATCCCTTCATCTACCTGAATGAGGAGTTGTGTTCATCTAAACGGGCTGGTTCAATGAATGGTTGGAACAAATACATGGCAGGAGTTTTACTCTATGGAACTGGATTACCCACCTCTGGATGTCACACATATGTAACCTAGTTCTATGGTAACTTATTAATTGGTCTAGTAATTTATTCATACACTAAACTCATTCATTCATTCATTCATTCATTATTTTTAACGTCAACCTGTCCAGGGACTACAAAAGTAAATTAGCATATGTGCTATAACCTGACATATGTATCTTTCTTCTGACTATGTCTGTCAATTCATTATTGTGCACTGTCCCTGTACAATTAAAGGCATATCATATCATATCATATCATATCATATCATCAAACTCAAACAATAAGTTACTAAATGGTCCAAATACACTTAAATCTATGTAAAGGAAGCATGTGCTAAAAATCACAGTCACATTTTGTCACATTTAGGTTTAAACCATGTTTGAAAACTGGGTGTGAATTTTTTCCAACTCACATTTTTGCACATTTATAAGAATATTTGTCTACTTAGAGATATTGTCAATAGTTAAATCCAAATATTAAATGTTGCGTTTAAATGCTAAATGTTAAATCTAAAAGTTAAATCTAAATGTAAATGTTAAATCTATATCTAAATGTTATATTTAAATGTTAAATCTAAATCTAAATGTGTGTTTGTGTGACAAAATGTGACTGTGACTTTTAGCACATGCTTGCTTTACAAACGGCGCCCCATATACATAAATCCATGTGTTAAATCACGTGTTAGTTTCCAGAAACTTCAGATCTTCAAGCCTTAACACATTAACAATAATAGCTTCCTTCAGTTAAGACAAACAATGATAATAGTATTTAAAAGGTCACACTAAAACTAACATTTGAGACATTTTAAAAGATATTTCTACAATAAATGTGACAAATCTGTGCGATACCTCAGCACAAACTTTACAGAAAATAATTATATTTTCATTGTAGTTCTGAGGGAGAGAAAGCCTAGTGCAGTTTCTAACACTCTTTTCTCTTAACTTGGCCGTATATCACGTAAAACAATGTGACGATTTTCACCCAAGTGGCACTTAAAGTTCTGTTTTCTCACTTTAGCGCTGCTCCCAGTCACGCACTACTGATGAACATATGCTAAAGAGCACCAACCCTCAATCTGTTGTGGACACATGGACTGTGATGATGATGCTTCTCTTTAGTAATTAGATTATCCACAATAATTACGGGTTATTCTTTTGAGAACAACAACATGTACTGTCACGGCCTTGTCGTTGGACCGTTTGACAGGAAGCCATTGTTCCAGGAAAAAAAACTAGAGGAACGCCGGTCGTCATTAATTATAATAAGTGCACAAAGAGGATATTAATTGACAAATGTTGCAGTGGGAACATGACAATAACACGTTAACATGTTGACCTTTCACCACAGTCGGCATGTATGGGTTGTTATGAGCTTTTTCTGTTGCATTTAAGCAGATTTTCTTGTTGAAAACTGTCACAACTGACCTTTTACAACAGAGATCTCGTAGAAATTAATGAACCGTGCACTAGCCATGAAATCAGGAATGATAGTGATTAAAGCAGCAGTGGCATTTGATACTTGATGTTTGTTGCAAAGTGTAAAAATAAGCTTGATACCAAATACAGTCTGTTCTGTATATATTTGGATAGTGACATGAATTTGGCAGTATCATTTCTGTTCATCCCCGCAGTGGATTGGATACAGGTCACATACTGTATGTGCAAAAATATCAGATTTGGGCCACATTTGCCTGCAGTCTGAATGTAGCTTATGACAAACTTTATTGATCTACAAGGGAAATTTCTTGGTCACACAGTCTTGAAAAATCACTCGCAAAAAAGCAAAAAGGAAAGCAAGTGTGACGAGATAAAAGCAATAAATAATACTAGAAAAGCAGAGAGCGCAAACCTCCACCAAGCAGCACCGTTCCCCCACATTATTACTGACATTTGTTTTTTTTTTTAATCTATTTTATGTCCGTGGCCGACGACTTTGAAAAAATGAAACAGTTCGCCAAGAACAGCACCAAAGTAAATGGAATTACGAAGCAGGTAAAGCAGACGTCACAAGTCTCCCAAAAGTTCCGGGAGTCTCCCTGATATTTCTGGTGACTCCCTGGTGTTCGCAAGTCAGATAAAATATCCCACATTTTAGACTATGTGAGGTGTTTGGATTTTTTCTACTGTGTGAGTGTGTGAAAGACTGTGTGTTCATGGAACCTGTGTGTGACTGCATGTGTGTCTGTTCAAGCGAGCGCTAGCCAGTGAAAGCACTGATTGGTGGCAATAAGCAAAACTAGCCAATAAGCTTTCAGGGTAGGCGGGGCCTTAATTTGCTTTCTCTGTGAGGTCAGCCAGTCAGTGCAGCCTGAGAAAACAGGAGTTCCACTGCCATCTGGTGGACATTTGTTAGTACTACAACAATGCCAATAATGATAACTAATTGAGAATCCTTTAAAAAAATTCCTGGATCCAGACGGTGATCCGGATCACTTCCAAACTTTAATCAGCTCTCCCTTTTCTCAGAGCGAACATTTTCTGAAAATTTCATTAGGTTTGGTCAATAATTAACCGAGATACTGAGAAACAAACTTTTTTGGCCCCATTGACCTCAATGTTAATGAAAAATTCAAAGTGATCCAGAATCTAGGATTTCTTCCGGATCACCACCAAAAGTTAATCATTTCTTCCTTGTGCCATTGCCAACAAATCCTAAAAATTTCATCAAAATTCATCCCTAAGTTTTCGAGTTATGTTGCTAACTAACGTACGGACAAACAAACCCAGGTGAAAACATCACCTCCTGCCAGAGGTAATAAACAGAATACACTAATACAGAGGGGGAAAAAATGCAGATTTGCAGGAAATGGATTATATGCATTATATAGACACAGGGGAATATCACTGTCTGAATATATATGAACTTGACTCCATTTTTCTATTAAATTCTCTCAATGTTTTTTTTTGTCATAGATTTGTGACCCTGTAAAAAAAAAAAAAAAAGGTTTTTGATTAGAGTGTAAGATACACAACAGATCTGTTTTCCTTGCAGGTCCCACAACGATGAGGTGGCCTTTCTGATCAACATTCAATCTGGTTCTCATGGGGTGTGTTGTATTCAAAGGAGGAAGCAATAACAAAACAAACAATGAAGTCGATGGATGAAAGTAGTATCTCATATCACACACACACACAAACACACACACACACACACACACACACACACACACACACACAGCGGTATGACCTGGCAATCTCTTGAAAATGTGAAGCCAATGCCTCTGCTCAAATAAAAGCATCTGCTTTTCTTTTATGGACTTGAACACGAGCCTGTTAAAGTTGTTTTACCAGACTGCCACTAAAATCCAATGTTCTCTAAAATGTATTATTTTCTTAAAGTGATTCGATTAATTTTTGTAGTTGTGGGGTCTCCCGCTGTCGGGGGGCTCATCGAAGCGAGTGGAAGTGGAGAAAACACTAAAAGCGTTGTAAACACACAAGCATTTATGTGCGAATCTACACACGTACAGAAAAAAAACATATACACATCTTTTTTTCAGCATCTCCCCGGGCAAATTATATTGCATCCATTTCAGCAGGGAACCAATAGTCCTTGCATTCAGACTCATGAAATTTTAAATAAATGTATTATATCTTGGCAAATGAACAACTAACAACAAAACTGCCTCATTCTTTCCATCACCAACAACACAGTGGAGTTGAACAGTTGGCCGTTACTCATACATGTATGTATGCGTGCACACATACACACTTAGCTCAATTAAAGCGTGTCAAATCTTACATCATTTCACACTCACAAATGTGCGACACATTTGCCAGAAGAATACGGGCATCACTTGCCAATGTCCCTAGCGTTGATTTCATAATAATTCAGTGCTGTCGGCTGTAAAAACCCAAGACACTCCTCGGTTCAGGTGATGCGAAGTGACAATGTGCTTTTCTACCTGCATCGTCCTGAACTTCACCTGTCAGTATGTCAATGCGTCTTCGCTCCAGCAGGTTCTGGTCCTTCCTCTGCCGACACATTCCATCTCCCTGCACACGGAACAATGTCTGTCTTATCGACACCATGGATTGTCTGGTGTCTATCAGTTGAGTTCATGTAGAGATGATAAAGAACGGTAAAGAATGAAATTAGATAATGGTAAAAGACAACAGGAAGGAGAAGTGAATAAATCCCTGATGCATGAAAAGAAACAAAAAATGTCTGGAACTGAAAAAGCTAATATTTTTAGGCAGAAAACTTAATTTTTTAGACCTAAATAGGTAAAAGCGACCAAAAGCATTGACAGATCTAAAATATTTAATAGCTTCTGAACCATAAATCCTATTAGTGTGTTTGAATAATTCAGGTAAAATGCAGTTTCTCAACTTTTCATGGCGATCAGATATGAGCCATTTGGATGTTCTGCAGTTCTTTAATGAACGTGGAGACACCGTCATCTTCTACAACATTGATTTACAAATAAAACCTATTTAATTTGACAGATGATAGAGGTTGGAGATGCTTGTTTTTATATTCTGTTCATATATTTAGCTGAAAAACTAAACTTTTTTTCCCCAGTTTTCTCTGCTCTGATATAGTAGCATATGAATAAACTCTTAGCTTTTATGAACATCTACATGATCAGTCAATTAAATACAGGAAAACACCTGGTTTTCAATGAAATAAGCAACATAAAGAAGATAATATTATACTAAATTGAGATTAATAACTTAGAAAAGTTTTTTTTTGGTTAGAACAGTAGAACAACTAAACATTTTATGTATACAAGGAACTAATGGCAGAGCAAATACATTAATAAATAAAGGTGATAAAGATAATATAGCTATTGCCATGTACATCAGTAATAATAAAAAAAATCCAATATGCAATGGTCAAAAAGGAGATGGAAAAAAAAAAATTAAATCCCACTCTCATCTATACAATAGAACACATTACTTTTGTTTCCTTGGTGATCGAGTTAATGTAGAGAAAAGTTAACCTAAAAGTCACCACAATTACAGTTATTTTACACTTTAAAGGGTAGTTCCAGGTGTGTTTCTGCCTCTTCTGGTGTGTAGTATTTCTGCTCAGACACAATAAATCATCAGGTGTCTAAAAAAATAAACAATAAAGCATAACAAAAAAGTGGATGGGCAAAAAAAAAAAAAAATTTATATA
>JAPSES010073988.1:0-10757 GCA_029822895.1 Maxillicosta whitleyi
AACAGTGGAGGGGGGTTAGTGGATAAAAGTTAGAAGCTGTGAAAACTTCGTGTAAGATCTGATGTATAAGACAGACATAGAAGTCGTGAGTCGGACATTGAAAGCATGTTAAGTTTCAGTTTTGTTTCACTCTAGCATACGTGATATTATTGATGGACTGTTCCCCCTTCTACACCCCAATAGATTGAGAAGATACTTAATTTATGAAGGCTCTGTAATGGTTATTATTTTTTATTTTTTCACCATTTTATAACATCTTGAATATTCCACAGAACTAATGTTTATTTTTTTCAGTAATTCAGTAAAAACCTTATATATATATTTATTTGTAGGTGAGATTTGAGTATTTCGTATAAATATCTGTATGTGCAAAGAAACACAGTGTAAAACTTAATTCCAGACTAGACCGTTGGCTGATGTTCAATGTGCTTCCTTGGGGTAAAATCTGCAGTTTTGCCCTGTGACAAATGTATATATGAAAAATATGAGCTAATTTCAGACAAAATGACCTTCTTTGTTCAAATTAATCCCTTGAGGGCGAAGCTGGTTTTGTCACTTTTTCTTCCCCCCCCCCCCCCAGGGTAGTCAATTTGTGATTGGTTGCAGAACGAGAAACAAATGAAGCAGACGTTGAATTAAGCAGAGTTCACAGAGGTTTTGTTAGACCGGATCTGTTTCTTTTTTCTGCTGCTGCTTCTCCTTCCTCCTTCCTTTTCTCCCCCTTCTTATTCTCATACACACTCCAGCATTTACACACTCTTTTAACGTGTCAGACTAGTGCGGTAGGAGACAGAAAATGGCCGGTAATAAAACAGCAGTGGGACTGTCAGCGTTTTTAATGAGCTGTGGTGTCACATAGATCTGGGGGCTCTTGCTGTCCCCTTTGGGAAAAAAGACCTTGTCCTTTAGTTTCACTAGAAACTTTTTAATGAACAAAGAGCTGGAACTTTATTCTCAGGTAGACTACAGCTAGCTGTGCCCTCCCCTCAGGGAAGGTAGAGACCCTCACAGCAGTAAAAATGTTGAACCCATGTTACAGCTCCAGTTTTATCAACATCTTCTATGCAAATGTGTTACCATATTATATTTATTTCAAACTAAATTAACTAAAAAAAAAAAATAAATAAATAAAAAGTGCGATATCTTAAATTCATGACACCATTTGTGGCGATACAGAGCAGAACAAATTAACATGTCACTTCTACTGCTGTTCGCTTTAATCGAAAGGAAATGTTGCATGAAGTTAAGTCTGTCTGCGCCGCGTAGCTCCGCACGATCTCATTCTTTTCCGTCACCTCTGACAAAAATCATGACATTTCAAATTGCTGCACCTTTCCTGTTAGTGATCCAGTCAGATACCGAGGTTAACCCTTTAACCCCTGACGTGTCTGTGGTGATCGTTCTCTATGATGTTGTATGATTTATATTTTAATTATTCCTAAATATTGTAACCTTTTCTCAATAATAAAAAAAAAAAAAATCAATGCGTGCCGATAGAATAGACCGTGTTCTATCCATAGATGTCTGAGCGTGCTCAGTGCACCCCCTGCCGCCTGTAGAATGGGCGGCAAAACACAGAACAGTGCGTGAGACCGATTCACTATAAATAGGTTTGTTTTTTTTCACTGCTGTTTGCTGTGTTGGGGTAATTTTCCTTTTTTTTTTTTTTTTTTACTGTGTTTTTACCGTGTTTTGACCAGGTAATTGCTTTTTGGAGTTCAAAAGCAACTGGACCAATTTAGAAAAAACAAAATTCCAATAGTTGTTCACTGTGTTCCAGGTCACAGTTCATGTTCACATTCTGAGTGCCTTATTTAGTAAAAACCTGTCAAACTTCAATTCCTCCCCGTCTTTTTCTGCTATTCCACCTTGTGTTGACCCTAAAATCTTTGAGGCACCATAAAAAGGGGGGGGGCATGACAAATTCATGGGACACAGCAGGTAGAGGTTAAAAGTTGTGATAATTTTGCATAAAGTTTGGTAAAGTTTCATACCGTTCTACCACAGTGTTTCCCAACTAGTGTGCCGTGAAAAGTCATCAGGTGTGCCGTGGAAAATGATCCAATTCCACCTGGTTCTGTAAGAACACAGTGTGATCCAGATCCATAAACTGCACACAGCAATGATCCAGTCTGTAACAACAGTCTGCTGCTTGTGTTTGGTTCTGATGTGGTGGTTCTGTTGGTAAAGCCCCCTCAGTACTGATGCATGAAACTTGGAATTCCACGTTGAAAAACACTGGGTTAAAGGAATTCAAGACAACACGAATAATGCATGTGGAGGAGAAGCTGGAAATGAACATGTGGATGTTTAAGAGGAAGCACAGTGTGTCACACAATGTCGCTGGCAGGCAAAGTGAAGGTCCCACGCCTCGACTCCATAAACGCCACAGGTCGGAGCTATTCTGGGACCGGAGCCGTGTTATTTAGCATCACTATAGCGTGGTGAGACATCGGCAGACACACTTCAATCACTGTGCAGCTAGTCTCTAATCCTAATCCTCGCCCCAATGTGATGCACACACACATACATACACACACGTTTCCCAAAATACTCCCCATCATCAGTCATATGTGGCTTTAGGCGGAGGCATCGGAAACAGAATCGGGTGCGAGAATGGCACCTGGGTCATGTAAGACATCCGATACTGCCATTTAATACTGAACTTCTTTGGCACTTTTGTTGCACAGCACAACTTTAATTTGTTTTTTTTAGTCCATGCACAAATTCTCCATTGCCCCATTATATTCCCCCGCTTACTTGCTTTGCTAGTTGGTAAAATATGAGCTATTTCTATGTTAACTACAACATAATGTATTCACATTACATTTGGCTTTTATCCAAAGCCACTTACAAGGTTTAGGCATGTATAGTGTAAAGGGCCTTGCCCAAGGGCCCACCTGGGATTCAAACGGACAACCTTCCGCACCAGTCAGCAGTGTAAACCACTAAGATATCCAGTCACTAGTATTTGCACAAATTTTTTTTTAGAAAGTTAATCTGTTTATTTTAGACACACAGAACTGTAAAGTCAGCCGGACACATCCACTGTCTTTGTACCACGCTGAATTTGTTCATTTTATTCTATCATTTTCCAACAGTTAGAGCCAACGATGTGTTTTGTGATCCTGCCATCCACCAGATGGCAGTGGAACTCCTGTTTTCTGAGGCTGCACTGAATGACTGACCATCGCAGATAAAGTAAACCAAGGCCCCACCTACCCTGAAAGCTTATTGGCTAATTTTGCTTATTGCTACCAATCAGCACTTTCACTAACGCTGGAACAGACACACATACGGTCACACACTGGTTCCACCAACACACAGTACAAAAAAACCCAAACACTTCACATAGTCTAAAATCTGGGATATTTTATCTGACTTGCGAACATCAGGGAGTCACCGGAAATATCAGCGAGACTTGGGATGTCTGCTTTACCTTCTTTGTAATTCCGTTTGCTTTGGCGCTGTCCTTGACGAACTTTTACGCTTTTTCAAAGACGTCGGTCAAGGACGGAGTGGGAGTGGGACAAGCAGCTTTGGTTTTAGCTGCTGCAGCCGTCTGTCTGTGTGTCTCTCGTGCGTGCTCTTTCTCGCTCTCTCACACTCTTTGTCTTTCTCTTGCGGGCTGTCTGTGCTGCTTGGCGGAGGTTTGCGCTCTGAGTGCTTTTCTAGTTTATCTTGTGTTGGAATAAACTTCACCGTTTGTCACAACTTCAGGATTTTGTCTGCATTTAAAACTCTGGTAAGAAAATATGTAAATGAGGCGTGTTCTTGCTATTCCTAGCTGATTTTTTTTTTCCCCCTCGTGTACCTTTCCTTCTGCTTTCTCATCCTTGTTATTTATTTATTTATTTACTTTCAAATTCTATGTGTCCGTCATGTTTTATTTTGTGGATTTTGCACAGACTGCTGTACCTTCTTGGCAGAGTCTCCCTCAAAAACATAGATTTATTCACAAGGGACTTTGTGATTAAGGCAAAGTTAAATAAATAAATAAAAATATGACATAATCCTACAGGATAATATTTTTATTATGAGCCTGGGTGTGTGTATATAGGTGGACTTCAGCACACTTTTTCTTTTTTTTTATATCTTATATAATACTCGCTAAACCCAGCTGTTAAAAAAAAAAAAAGGTGGGGTTTTCCTCAAATCAAGTTCCTTTTAATTAGACACATTCAAGTGAGCTGTGTAAAAAGGAGTTTTCAGTCGCTGACCAACCCTTTGATTAATGCAAATTAATGACTGGAATTGACATCAGAGGGGGATTAAAAATAGTTTTAATGTTACATGGTTCAACACGCAGCAGGAAACACGTGAATGTTGCCAAAGCAGTTTGGCAAGAAAGTTGTCCCTGTTCCCAGTCGTCACTGTTTTCCATGTTCCACCTGAGGCCATTAGTACCAATCACCTGAGCACTTAGCTTTAAGACTCAAACATTAGCAATTACTTCAATCAATAATGAACATTCTCCTGGGGGAATAACTGCATGGTGCTGTTGGGAGCACTGAGAATTAATTATGTCGTCATGCATGTGTCAAGCTGGATGTGTGTGTGTGTGTGTGTAGCTGCTAAAAGTACTAAAAAGAAGCTGTAAGTCATGGGGATACTTAGACCCAAACAATGTGATTATGATTTCACCCCCCCGAGCAGCAGGGTGAATTTTCCTTGAAGCAAACACAGGAATAAGACATTAGTCTGAATTATCTCGAAAAAACCTCTTTAATCAGTCCCTCCAGAAAAAAAATGCAGGCAAAAATCCTTGATTATGAAATGAAATATTAGGTTTTATGTGGTGAAATTGTGGGAATTTGCAAAAAATGTGAACTGGAAAAATATGCTTTTCAATTCGTACCTCACACCCTGTTCTAACCAAGCTACTACAAAATGAAAAATGTCTAATTATGTCCTATAATAAGCAAACATAGAAGTAGTAAGCATACGGTACAACCCAGAAAGTACTGGTTCTGTTTTAGTTATTTTTTAAGCATGGCACAAACACGGTTTTAACCCTTTCATACATACTGGTCACTGTAGTGGACCGTTATTCTACAGCTGTTCTCTTATATATTCATGGGTTTTATTGTTTTAGTTCCGTTTCAGATAACACCGTGGACACTCATGCATCATCCCATAATACACTGACATTCATACTGTTACTGTACCTATGCTAGTCTGAATAAAGCTGAACTGCAGTGACATGTTTTAGTGTAAATCAACAAACAAAACACATTTTTTTGGGGTATATTATCTCCATAAAGTAAATAACTAGTATTAGAGTATGTTAAAATGTGGGAAAAGCAGCATTAAAAATGTTTTAATTGCATAGTTTTCCAGATCACTGTCTGATATTAGGTTTTAAATACAAAAACTTGATTGCATTGTTTGTTTGTTTTTTCTCATGCATGAAGAGGAATAAAAACAGTAAAAAAAAAAAATTAAATTAAGGACATTCCTGAGTCATTGTTGAAAATACAATAATTCCTTCCTGCTTCACTAAAGTGAGGTATTATCATCATCATCATGTGTATTTTGTACAGAAATATGCTATTATTATGGTAAAAAAAAAAAAAAATTAACCGTTTTTGAAACTCCCACATAATATGCGCCGTTTCCTTGTTAATGCATTATTATCGCATGATCATGTTTTTCTCGAGGGACTCTTTAATGCAGGAATCCACATGGATCTGGGATGCACCATCCTAAAGTGTAAAATAAGAATGTATCGGCCTGAAACAGATGCATTAGTAGGTAACATTCATTCATTTGTTGTTTGTTGATTTCAATGGTGAACATTCCAACACTCAAATTTCTTAGCTGCGCCTTTCAATCAACACAGAAAATATAACAAAACAAAGTGTGGGGTCATGCACCCAAAGCATTATGGGATGTGATGAAGTTAGTTGTTCTTTACCCATTTACTCCTGACAGTTTTCCCACTAATACTTTACTTTTGATGCTTTTAAAGTGAATTATTGATTAGTTTTTTGTTTTGTTTTTTTAATTTTGTGTCACTGTTCAAGTTCCCAGCATTGACACTTAATTTCAGCTTAAATCAATGGAACAATAACACCTGGAAAAAAACACAGTCCCTCTGTGCATGCCATGCATTACAAACACAACAAACAGCAAATGACAGGAAAAAGAGGGAGGGAGGGGACGTGTAAAGAGCTGTGTTCAGCTTTTGTTGCTGCAGTGAAGTTAATATTCTCTGTTTTTTATGTTTCGTTTAATAGTCTTCTCCTTAGATTGACTTCACAAAAAACACATAAATGTCCGTGAAGGGGCCACTTGACTTTTTAAAATGGTGAGACTTTTCCGTGTGGGGTCTGTATGTTCTCCCTGTGTCTGTGTGGGTTCTCTGTGGGTACTCCAGGTTCCTCCCACCATCCAAACACATGCACTGATAGGTTCATCAGTTCATCTAAATTACCCATAGGTGTGAATGTGATTGTTTGTCTGTATATGTTCAAACGTGTGATGAACATGGTCACATGTCCAGGGTGAACACCGCCTTCTCCCTTAAGTAGCTGGGATAGACTCGAAGCGACCCCCCCCCCCCCCATGACCCTATTGAAGATAAAGTGGGTTGAGAAGATGAATGAATGAATATTTGAAAATAAAAAAAATGTTTCTTTTCACCTCCATGTTTATGGAATGACTTCTCATGTCCTCTTGCAATAATAAATAAACAAATTGTCGCAATTGTGATTTAATGGAAAAAACGACATTACAAACTTCTGGGTTTTTTTGGACATTTAGCAAATATCAATAAAAATTTTGCACAGATGTCTAATGGAAAAGCCACTAATGTTAGCCAATTATTAAAAATAAGAAAAACCAAGGGTATGATAAGTGATTTAATCAGGCATACCCACACATGTGAAGTCCCAGACAGTAATAAGTTTTATTTATTTATTTTTTGGAAAACTATTCTATTTACAGATCACCAAAACTATCCTGACCCTATTCTATCATGTTTTTACTGAGGTAATTTTTATTATTATTATTATTATTATTATTATTTTCTCTGCTGTCATGGTTTGGTCATCCCTCTTTAAAGAAAAAAAACTTGATGAATTGTTTAATGACTGGGCCGACTGGTGAGTCACAGCTCAAGCCACTGTCACTGTCACACAAAAACAAGCACCATATTAAACTTTCAGCTGCTTCTGGACAAAAGCGTGTTGTTCCAAGATGCAGCCATAACTCAGAATACAATAACACAGGCTGCATATGTGGGTTTGTACAGAAAGCCGTCTTATACTTCTCTTACTTTGTGTAGTTTTTGTGTATAAATGCATCTGGACACAGTAGATGTCAAAGCACAAACATGTCTGCGTCAAAGTTTTTGTCGGTGTTTGTACGCTGCTGTTGTATGAACGGACCACACACACATTTCTGCCGTTCGAACTGTTGTTCTATATGTGATACATTATGAGTCAAAGGTATGGACACAACTCAGTGTGAAAACTTTGGAATAAAAACATTTTTAATACAACTAATCTGATATTTTCTCACATAACTATAATAATAGTTATTACTCAGACAAGATGAACAAGAAATATTATGTATATTATATTATATATTATTATGAACAAGAAAAACCTTTTTGTTTAATAACAATTAGCAAATGATTTGCACTCATGTCACTGCAGATCAGGTTTATCAAGAACAGGAAAGTTACAGTAATGGTATGAATTGCAGTGTATTATGGGATGGTGCTGTGTTGGCTAATTTGCAAGAAAAACAACAAACCCCATGAATATACAAGAGAACAGCTGAAGAATAACCGTCCACTGTAGTGACCAGTACATATGAAATCAGAAGGTGTATCCAAACTTTTGACTGACAGTTTGATTGTTTTTGTTTTGTTTTTTTTAACCTGAGAAACAAATGGTAAAATATCAAGTGGTTTTCTCAATTGTAGACCTTAGAAATCATTTCAAAACTGCCCCCGTTTTTTTTTTTTTTTTTTTCATCTTTAAAAAGATAGAAAAGTACACTCTCCGGCCTATCCGATTTATTTTCCAACAAAAAGAAGTACTGTATTTTGTTCAAATTCAAGGTCTGAAGATTGCGTATCACAGAGCTGTCAATTGCATTACATATGAGCCAACATATCTGTACTACTTTGTATGCGCATCAAGGCTACGATGTTCAGAAAATCAAACAATCAAAAGTGAACAATTGCATAGCGCTCACCTCTACCCGGTCTTAGAATAATCAAACTTGAATTAACGAAGCATATATATGTACACCCCCCCCCCTCCACACACAACAAATCATACAAAACTTTAGCAAAAAACCTGGGATCGGGTCAAGGCGCAGGACAGACTGATGTGCGGCCTTGGCTGCCTGCTTGCATAAGCAGCTCTTTCTGATGGCTTTTAAAGAGTTCAGGGGATAATAGGATGACAGCGGCTGTGGCCTGGATTCCTCATAATTCTGCCATTGGCCTTGAAAACAGACCTCCCTCGCACCTGGGAGACGGACAATCTGGGACTTATTAGTGGTTCAAACATAAAGTGATGGAACTCTATTACGGAACTTTTGTCCTATTACTTCTATATATTATTCTTTACCTTGGTCTGTTTATTGTCTGAATGTTTGGGTTAGGGAATATAGTAATAACTCAGCAAATATCTATATGTTCCGTAGTTCCTTCATTTTAAAGGTCACCTACTCCTCCTTGGTTGCACTGATAACACTTTTTAAGTACTTACATTTGAGTACTTCCGGATACTGAGTACTCATGAGTACTTATTAATCCCATTACAGTTCTTAGACTAATGACAACGACAATAAAGCGCATTTTCAAAAGTAACTGACTGGAACAAAGTGCTGCTACTGACATTTAATGTGTTGGAATGAGCATTTGTCAATCAATCCACCATAGATTGACCTTACCTCGGGAACCAGGATTGGTGACCCCTGCCGTAGTCCTGGAAAGTAACTCAGGAACCACCACACCCATAGTAATGTTGACTGTTCTTACATGTCCAGACCAAGAAAGGAAATGAAAGAACGTCAATGAATCAGTAGTGTGAAATTCATCTACTACACCAGCTGTTGTAGGTTGTACATATCCCAGAATTCAAAGCTATCGGAACCTGTTATTTGGGTCAGATCGCTCATTTGTTTGCGGCTGACACCTGAGGTCGGATGGTGCGCCCACCGCAAAAGCAGCACTCCAGAATTGGATGGGATATTGGACGAAGACCACCTGATCGGAAAGGTGTCGGTGCGGTTGTTTTGGTTGGTATCGGGGCCGATTACTCTTTTCACAGCTGCCCAAAAGAATCACATCAAGCGTTGACAATGAACCGGGGGTTGCATTTAACTGATGTAAAAAGCGCAGATGTGAAAACACCCGTAGTCCTACTCATTTGTTTATTTTTTTTTTTAACTACACGCATGGAGCTGAAGACACACCTGCATGCGCTATCCTTTGAAAGAAGTAACCTAGTTATCCAATCACGTGATCCTTAAAAGGGCGCTGAAAAGAAACGAACCGCGGGGTTACAAATCAGCATCCAGCAATTTCAGATAATGACGGTGAATGTGAACCCACAGCGGGGTGCTTCTCTTCTTTTCAGCATCAGGTGTTTAATACGGACTGAGCGCTGGGGTTTGTTTTGCTAATGTAATGCTGGATTGGGTATCGTGATGCACCTTTTTTGAAGCCGACCTGATGCCTAAACGTAATTACATCAGACTTCTTTCCTTCTTTTCTCGCTAATCTACCTCGCCTAAGATCAGCCTTATTCTCATTTACTAGTTGACAACGTAATTAAGCATTAAATATTTCTTATTTTAGCGTAGATTGCTTCCCGTGGCCTTTGCATTCAGTATGCGTGTACAATACCTGCAGCTTCGGCTCTAATTATGATTCATATGTGTGTGTGTACGTTAAGTAAGTCTAGTGCCGAAGCCCACGTATGTTTGGCACCCAAACACTGTGTGTATTGTAAAAACACTCCTTCCCGTGGCGCTGAGATTATCAAGGTTTCTTCCTACTGCAGGGATTAAAAGGATTATGTGGTATTCACAATACCTTGATGGCTAAGACAGGCATCATAATAACCTTGTTGTTATGCATGAGTTTTGAAGAGGATCTTTTTGATTCAAGGACAGCGCCTTGTTGCTGAATTCATCGCATAGGAAATTCGTATGCATTAGGTACTAGTGGGAAACATTGTCCTCTGGGTCTCCATATATCCAGCAATCCAAAGAAATATTGTACTGTATTATTAAAGAGCATGTTCTGTTGTTGTTATTATATATATTATTGTTACTGTTGTTACTAACTTCATTTCAAGGGATAGCTGTGGATTTTTCACATGAATTTGTATTTCATCCCCATCATCAGTGTAGTACATCCACACCGACTAACCCCCGACAGTGTCCTGGGAGAGTCCAGTTCTGGTCCGGTTTTGGTCTTGTGGGGGTCACTAAAATAAAGTTTTATTAATTGATTTATTTTCTTTATTAACCACTCCTCTCCCAGTTTCTACATATAGTTCATGCAGGGGTCATTTTCAACCTTATCTGTAATGTTAATGCAGTCTGTGGATTAGAATCTGCAAAAAAGGACCAAAAATACACTGTCCCATGCGTAGACAGTGACAACAATAAATGGCAGATGCACAACAAGAACAGTCCTAAACACTAAGGTAATATTAAATTAAAAAAAAAAAAAATGCAAGTACTGACATACAGGACATAACATAACAAGACAAAGTCAAATAAAA
>JAPSES010073989.1:0-10757 GCA_029822895.1 Maxillicosta whitleyi
CAATGGCGGCCCTCTGAAACATTTCTGGCGGCCCTCAGTAACCAAGAAATAAATGAATGGGATTAATTTAACTTTTTCACGACATCGTCTTGCAGACCATTTGGGGGCACTGCGGAGCACACTTTAAACATCACTGCTCTACGTTAAAGACGCAAATCTGTACGGACGGAACATCCTATTTATCCTCTACGTACATTTCGTACATAATTCTGTTTTCCGTAAGCCTCAGGATGCATACCCGGACGGAGAATACAAAGCAGTACCACTAAGAGCTGTAGAGGCAGTGTTGAGATCTGAAGCGAATAATTTCCAGAAATAGCTGCACTTTTCATGGATCGACTGTGTGAAACTAGCGACATATTTATGACAACTATCCTTCTAAGAATCAATATTATTATCTACATTAGTTGAACCTCCTTCGTTATTACCATATTTGTTCTTCTCAAATCTTTACTCTTCTTTCTTTCTTTTTGCTCACTTTAGCGCGTTGGATGCTTGGAAGTTGGATGCTTGGAACAACAACAGAAATGGACTTACCTGTGTACAAATGTAAAGCAAGCATAAATGAGCCTTTACAATAATTTCTATTGCATGTAAAACTGGTCCTAAGTCACTCTCACTAGAACTGGATAGGAAGTAAGATTTCCAACAGTGGGTGACGCACAAACATGCATGTATAAAGACAATTTTAGATGGCGCTACCACTCATCCTTACAACCAATTCATCCTCTTGGTACTGCCATAAGAAAATCCCGTGAGGTGCACAATGATAAAAGAGAGTGCACTGTATAGGAGACATATCTAAAAGTGGTGATAGGGACACCTATGCCTCCAAAAAAGGAGGGATATTCCTCAGTCAGTTTTTAGAACATGGAGATCTTTGTAGTGTCTGACATAACTATAGTCTATGTGCTCTACCGAAAATGGCAGCAGCAGGTATAATGTCAGTGCAGTTCCTGCCAGTGCAGAACAACAGGCTTCAGCATGCAGAGGTAAACCCAGAAGCCAGAAAACTTTTTGGTGTATCAGTGAACAACTTTTGGTTGGCTACTATGTTGAATTCATGTCTCCTGCATCAGCAGAACCCCGGCTGCTTCCTTCCATTATCCTCTATGTTGTCCCTACTTACACTATCAAGAGACCATTAAAGCAGCAGGTTAAAGTGGTTAAATAATACTGTAATTAGGAAACAGGACGTTCAGTGAGCTGCTTCTAATGTCCATATGCAAGAAATCATAACACAGCAACAGTGGTTGGTTCCTCTCTCTCTGTTCTCAGAAAGCCTGTTCACTGCTGTTAACCCCCCCACCCCCACCCAAAAAATAAAAAAATCTTTCCCCCGAACGGCACTACTGCTGTCACACGGATATGCAAGTATTTCTGTGTTCCACCTTCAGAGTATGACATTTAGGAGACAGTGAACTGTCCCTGTTCTCCCTTGGGACTGTGATGCCCGGGAAACACACACACACACACACACACACACACACACAAACACACACTGATGATTAAGTTTACTTTTGAGCAGCAGCAGCAGGAGCAGCAGCAGTGTTTAACATTGCATTATGTGTTTGCTAAGCGGTAATGGCGTCCTTATCTCGTGTAATAAATGATAATTATATACAGGTCTGTCGAGGTAAAGCTAAATGCGGTGAGCCGGTTTAGAATGATGGCACTGCAGCTGTGATTAATGTTGAACTAATTGGCAAAAAATAGTCACATGGAGTGAATTTTCAGCAAAGCAATTTCACTTTAAAAGACATTAAATATGTTCGTAATGTATGTAACACAAATGGAAATATAACCATAACTTGCTATTCAACAGATCTTAAATAATGGGATTGCATTAGAGGTAGAAATTAATGGCCAGCAAAGGACCATGGGAATCAAAGGGCATTAATAATTGAGACAGCAGTGTCTCTTCTTGCAGTGCTATCAGTCCTCTGGGACGTACGTGGCTTCCCACAGTTCCCAGGTGGAATGATGTCACAGCAGCAAATCAAAAGAAATCATTACTGTCCACCAGTGTGTGTCTGCAGCTCAGATCCTAATGCGGCTGTTAATGTGGCCTTTCATAAAGCGCTCAGGCTGTTCAACCACGGTGTAAATCAAATTAACATGGCGGATACCTCTGACTCAATGACATCATTTTACATTGATCTGTTGCCACTGTTTGAACACAATGCAATTAAAACAATTTAGTTTGCTCCACTCTACACACATTAGATGGAGTGTAATCAATTTTCATGATGAGGACACACACCAGTGGCTCTGTCCTCTAACCTGTTTCATCCTCTAGTATCATTGGATGTATTTTTTTTTTTCTTTGCAAAAGCCTATTACAGAATGTACTCCATCTACTTCAAAGGACTACAATGTAACTCTGGTGTATGATCATTGCTTATATGATGTTTGTGTTGGAGTCTGGCTCAGCATAAGAGTTTTCACAGAAATCTCTGAGTCCTCTATGTAGACATGAGTGCACAGGCTGTTAGAATGAAGGCAGACATCTGAGAACACTTTGACTCCTCAGACATTATTCCAGGTAAAGGTGCTGCTGTGAATTTGGGTCTGCTTCAGTGTCATAAAAGCTGCTGTGAGTATGTGTTTGTGTTCCTGTTCTTCACTGGTCTTGTTTTTCTGTGTGTTCTAGGGTCAAAACAAGGTGGAATAACAGAAAAAGACAAGGAGAGGAATTGAAGTTTGATAGGTTTTTACTCAGAATGTACATCAATAAGAGATTTAGGATGTTAAACGTGAACTGAGAACTGGAACACATTGAACAACAAGTATTTCAATTTTGGCCCAGTATTTTTTGTTTTGGGGCTCTTTTTTTTAATAGGTCCAGCTGCTTTTTGACATCTGGTTGGACTCTAAAAATCAGTTACACAGTTAAAACTTGGCAAAAAAAAAAAAAAAAAAAAAAGGAAAATAAAATGAAGAAAAATCACCACAATACTGAAAAAAAAAAAAAAAAAAAACGACAAGGAAAACATATCCTATTGAGTAAATCGTTGAAGTTTTAAGAATTTTTAAAAATAAATCTCACCACAGACACACCAGGAGCTAAAAGGTTAAGGCATTTATGATCCGTTCACATATTACTCTTTAGATTATATATCTACTATTCATCCTCAGCATGTACCAAGGCCAATATCCAGATGTATGCAGATGATGATTTCTTTCCCATTCAGGGCTGCCACAGGAAATCACCTTCGCATGTTGATTTGGCAGAGTTTTTTTTAATTTTTTTTTTATGTTGGATGCCCTTCCTGACACAACCAGGCTTGGAACTGGCACAATGAGGCCTGTGCCCCCTTGTGGCTATTGGGATATACAGTGTAAAGAACCTTTCCCAAGGGATCAAGTGGGTCTTGAACCAGCCATTTTCCACACCAAAATCAATGGCGTTAACCACTGAGCTGTATGCAGATGATGCAGTAATATACATCCATGGGGAAAACTGTAAAGAACCTGCTTATACACTCACACGGATTGTGGAAAATTTTGTGAAATACCTGGAACATACATGCCTGTATCACAATGTGAAAAAAACAGTTGTATGTTTTTTCCGCAATAAATGCAAATGAGGATTTTTAACCAGATGCAGTATAATGTATAAATCAGGAGAGACACTTCAAGTTATTTCCAGTCATAAATATCTTGATAATATTTTGGATTTGGTTCATTTTATAAAAAAAACAAAAACAAAAAAAAAAACAAAAACAACACAAGCAAGGCGTTACAACTTGCAAAATTCAACTTCCATAACCTGACATGTGAAACTGCAGAAACCCACTGATCACCCAATGATAACAAAGGACAATAACAAAGTAACCATTAAGTTCTGGGTAATAAACTAAAAAAATACCATCATTGTAACATATTTTCTGCTCATGGAGACCTTTGTGGGTGAAAACCTTATTAAATTCAGTATATTATATTCTATTTAAGAAAAAAAAAAAAAAAAAAAACGAGGATAGACTAACACGATACAAGAAAATGCAGATATTTTGCCCAAAGAGGAAAACATTTGAAATGTTTTTGGTTTTCAGTTCCTGATGCCTGGAACAAACTTCAGTCTGGGCTCCTCTACAAACACTGATTCTTTTGACTGAATTTAAAAAAAGGTTTAAAACTCTGTCATTAAGGCTGTTGGTCTGTAAGTGTTCCAACTGATCATATGTGTTTTCAAATGCTTTTATTATTGTAAAACTGTAATTCTGTGGCTGTATCACTGTCGTCATCTCAGTGAGACTAACCTGGTTTCATAAATGTTAAATAATTAAAAAATAATAATAATGTGAGTGTAGCTGCATTGGTTTAATAATCAGCCATGTTTCATACTTGTTTTTAATGAAGATTTAATTTTCTCGACATCAGACAAACCCAAACATAAAATCCAAAAAACACGACAACATTAGCGACATAAACCAAATGTCCGAGTCCTGTTTCTTCTTCAAACAAAAGAGTCCAGAACTGCTCTGCATGTCTTCCCGTGTTCTTCCCAGAATCCTCTGGTCATGGCTCTTTTATGACCTTTACATAACAAACTCTTACATAAAATAGATATTCTTTTTCAAAAGGTACACAAGGCAATATCTCATTTTTAAAGCACAAACTAGAAATCATTTATAAACAAATAAAATCATGAATTTAACACTTAATATTCTTAACATATAACAATCACAGTTACAGTGGGATATCCTTCAGCTGCTCTGGACTTAGCTTCTAGTAGATTTATTACCCCACCCCCAAAGCGTACACAAGGGGTATTGTTTTTAGTTTGGTTTATTTGTCACTTTAACAGTAAAACTATTACTTGAATTCATACTAAATTGTGTTTATAGAATACCACTGACCTAGAATGGATGTGATTACATTATGGAAAAAATAGGTCAAAGTTCACATTTTTTATATATTTATTTAAATATACTTTTTTTTTTTTTGTCCAATTTACTTGGCGACAGTTCAAATCTCAATAAAAAAACATCAATTTTGTTTCAGTTTACTCCAAACTTGGCACACATGTAGAGACAATTGATATGCTGACATCACCACACACACACAGACATGGTGACATCAGCTGGATCGATGCCAACATAAGCTACAATATGAGTGAGGGGCGGGGTTTATTGTGCGTGGTACCACTTGTTATATAGTCAATATTATACCTTCTAATATTATTTTCAACACTTGATTAAAATGTATATTTTTTCAGAGTTTTCCACTGGTGGCAGGCTCACCGCTGTGCGAATCCAACCTCTGATTTTTGTTACTTGAAACACCTTCTGGACAATTTTTGGATTTTTTTCCCCCCAAAATTCATAAATCTGTTAAGTTAATAATCTATTATAATATTCAATCATAGGGCTGGTTCTCATTATGTAAAGAGGTGTGAACTTTTCGTTTGAGCGTTTATCGTTTCATGGGAAGATCTTTGTTTTCACTTCAACTGACTGTAAACAACTGCTCTGTCACAACTTGTAGTACAATGTAAAAAAAATTTAAAATTAATACCACACCATACCAATTATCCTCTTAAAACTGTCATATTGGTTTATCCCACATGTCTGAATTGGAAAAATACTCAATTAAAAAAAAACAAAAAACAACATAATCTGAATGGAATACGTTTACATCTGTCAAATTCAGAATATTCTTACATTTGAAATAACAGTATGTTGTGCAAGTAAACATACCCCTTCCTCTGTTATTATTATTATTTTTTTAAATAATAAACTGTCCGTGTCAGCACTTAGTGGGTTTTTTTTTTTTGTTAATTGTTTGTATCATGTTACTTTGCATGGTGCTTGTCTAAATTCTAATTTTAAGCTTTGTAAAGCAAGTGTTAATTATTCTTGCACTGTTGCATTTTTGCCTGGTACTTTCCTGATTCCTTTTAAAAAAACATATATATTTAATACTGTCTTATAATGACCATTTACATGGTTTTACCCTGCATGACTGTTTGGTCTGTTCTGTCTTATTTTGCTGTTTTTTCTGGCTGATTAAGCATCTGCCCTCAGGACGACAGTCGTACATGATCCATTTGATTAACATTGACATATATAGAGTATTGCTTTTTTTATGCACTGTTCCTATAAAATAAATAAATAAATAATAGACAAAAAAAAACTAGAAATTAAAAAAAAAGAGCAATAAACGCAATCATATTTCTTCACATTATTTAAATATTGAAACTTTAAAGTTATAAACATAGCAGAACCCAGTTGTACTACACACATGTTCATCTCTGATCTTAACATATTCTTGTAAGTGTTAAAGGTTTTTTTTTAAAATTTGGACAGAGCCAAGAGAGTCGTTCCCTCCCATATCTCATCCTTATTCTAAACTAGGCCAAGGTGGCCTGATAACCTAATTTTATATGCTAATTGTCCATATTATAATAGATTTACATCAGACCAGACAAGTTATTGAATATGTATCTACCAGCAGTATCTCCTGGAAATTACAGTCATGTGTAACTAAATTCCAACCCCATTGTTTTAGAACAAATGTGATAATGCCATCTGTGTTATATTTAGTTGAACATGTTGGTAATTAATGCAAAGACTCACTGAATCTGAATATAAATTGTTCACAGATGACTTATTTAGTTTGTTTTCCATCACTGGAACAACAAATAGTAAGATTATTATCCTTTACTAGTTGGGTCAAATTTTGACATCAACAGTGGTTAAAAAATACCTTAAACATCATTCTTTTATCCTGAAATTTGGTGACTTTTCCTAAATTTTGCCAAAATACACAGAAATGAAAATATTCTAAAATGTTATACTTTTGTACAGATTTTTGGACACTGAGGATGGTTCAGGTCAATTTTATATATAAATCATAACCACTTTTATGTGTCCTGTCACGTTCTGTTATAGTTATAGTAGATGTTTGGAAAACTGCTCTGAAACATTATATTTATATATTATATACATTCATTAATGTGGTATAGTCCATTTAGACATTCCAAATAAATCTGTAGTTCATTTGGTATAAACATTTATTATGAGGGAATTCTGGGTCTGGGTTAAATTTGACCCGAAACAAACTGTGAAGGTTTAAGAAATGAACAGTTTGTAAAGGTTAAATATTTTATGATCTTTTACTGTTTAAGAGACAGATATGAAGGTTGAATATGGAAACAGTCTATACAGCTATGATAAAAATGGCAAATCACAGTGTAATTATTACTATTTAAGCAAAGTGACAATTCATCCTTTTTTCTTTTTTTTCCCTTCATTTTTCTCCTTAGTGACAGGTCATCCTAATGAAAGCCCTTTTATTAAACAGAGTCCCAAAAAACATCATGTCCACCATGTCCATATCAGAGTGACTACATGGTGAGGAGAAATAATACTTAATGGGATTATTTTGGACATAAAATGTGAAGCTCCTCTTATTCTTCCACATATTGAACTTTTGTAATAACTTTGGAACATTATAAAATAGTCATCCCCCAGAATTTTTTATTTGAAATATTTTACATCCTAAATAAATCCTATTCAGTATAATTTCTCCTCACCAGGTAGTCACCTCAATATGGACATCTCAAATTATGTCAATTTTTTTTGGGACACCCTGTATTCTGGCGGGGTGGGTGGCACTATATTTTCCTGCTGAGTATATTTGCATTTGCATTTTAGTTACATGAAAGATATTTATGATAAACAGGTTTTATACACAGTCATACACCTGGAGACACCTATGATGAAAAGCAAAGTCCATTAAAAAACAATTCACCTTGATTAAAACCAAAACGTTATCGCTTTCATCAAGGTCACCAAGTGTTTCACAAAAGTAATACTGTTAAAAATAAAATACAGCAGAGAAGGAAAAGATATCAGCATATAAAAGTTTCACAGAAGATTAAATCAGATGAGAATGAGACGATACATAACAAAAAAAAAACCCCAAAAAACTACACAGAATAGAAAATGAAATAAAATATAAATACACATTAAAAAACAAATATAAAGAATATAAAATGCAGCATTTGCAAATGAACTCTGTGGATGTAGACTGAAGTCTCGACACATCAGAGACACATTTAATAAATGTTTGAAAACCAATAAAGCATCACTCCGTACGTCTAAAACCCTAAGACTCCAGACTTTTATTATGTCATGATGTTATAGAGTCAGCTCATGATGTTATTTTACTGCCTCCAGAACCAGCCCAGAGCATTTCCATTACATAAAATCTCTCATGTAAAAATAAAAAAACCCTTCCAGACATGTCTTAACACAAAATAAAAAAGTCATCTTTGAACACTGATACAGTTTTCCCACTTCCTTAGAAATTGTTACAGTGACATCTCCGTCACCTTCCTCATTAAAAATCAACACTCTCTGAATGTGTAATATGAATGTGACACCAATTCTTTTCCTCGTATATAATTTTTTTTTGTTTTGTTTTGTTTTTTACACAGCAAGTGTCATGATGGTAGTTATCAACTTCCAGCTTTTAGCAGCTTTTCTAAACTTGGGTGTTAATTATGAGCGTGTTCATATATATGTGGTGGAAAACGCACCAGATGACCAAACGCAAACATGGACAGAAACACATATTTATAACAACAGCTACAAAACAAACTATAATTTTATTAAAAAAAAAAAAAAAGATGAATTTACCACTTTTATGGTAGTTCCCAAGTGCATTTTCCTCTAGATTTCACCGTTTTAAATGATTTATCACCATTTATTATAATATAATCTGTTGTATTTATCTTTCTTTTTGAGTAAAAATAATGTATTTTCCTATATTTAATGTACTGATCATGTAGATGTCCATGAAAGCTCAGATTAAAGTTGAGTTATTTTATCAGAAACAGAGAAAACTGAAGAAAGACTGACTTTTTCAGTAAATCTATTATTTAATAAACATAAACCCAGTGTGTCCATCCACTGTCATTGATCCAACTCCATGGGTTTTACTGGTGAATCAATGTTGTAGAAGATTCAGTCAATATGGAGATTCTCAATGTCCAAATGGGTCATATCTGATGACTGTGAAAAGATGAGAAAATGATTTTACACCAGTTATTTACATGTATCGTTAGGATAAGTGGATCAAGGTATTAAAAATTTTATATCAGTAAATGATTTTGTTCGATGGTGGACATATATGTGGTGTATATGGTTTTCTTTATGCATTAAAAATACACTGCCTGACCCCCAAAAAAGCTTGTACAGGCAATATTTCACTGCATCGTGTTTACTTTGTTCACAGATCCCATTCAATGTGGTATCATTAATACCCTGTAATGCTTATGTAATGCCACAATAAATGTCACAACATTTATTTTCGTCCCGGGGTGGCATGGATTTTTTTCCAAGCTCTTGTATTGATGATAGTCAGACCACTGTGTAAAGTCTTCTCCTGCACATCCCATGATCCATTCTTCATTGTTTAACCCATAAAGACCCGGCACTACTTCTGTAGCAGTTACAAACATGACTTTTTCTCTCTATTTAACCTTTAATTGTTTTTATTACCATTTATTATAACCGTATCCTCCTCATTGAGTATTTTTCAAGTGAAAATCAGGTATTTTCCTATATTTAATGTATTGATCATGTAGATGTTCGTAAAAGCTCAGATTAAATGTGAGGGTTATAGTATCAGAAACAGGGAAAACTGAAGAAAAAGTGACTTTGTCAGTAAAATCTATTATTAACGGAACATAAACCCAGTGTGTCCATCCACTGTCATTGATCCAACTCCATGGATTTTACTGGTGAATCAATGTTGTGAAAGATGATAATGTTTTTATGTTCACTCTGGAGCCTCTGAACGTCCAAAAA
The DNA here is from genome assembly GCA_029822895.1 of Maxillicosta whitleyi. Taxonomy (NCBI): domain Eukaryota; kingdom Metazoa; phylum Chordata; class Actinopteri; order Perciformes; family Neosebastidae; genus Maxillicosta; species Maxillicosta whitleyi. The sequence continues at coordinate 9,822 of JAPSES010073989.1, forward strand.
GGTCATATCTGATGACCATGAACAGATGAAAAACTGCACTTTACACCAGTTATTTACATGTATCGATAGGATTAATGGATCACAAGTTATTAAATATTTTAGATAGGTAAATAATTTTGGTTGCCAATGCCTGTTTGGGTCTTTATGGGTTAAAACATGAGAATCTACTCACTGCATCATTATTTGCTTAGTTTATATGTTTATTTTTTTCTTCTGACAGACAGTGTATAATATATAGAAATAAAAACATTACAGCGCCGACAACCAAATCCAGGTAAGAAACTTTCAACACAAACAGACAAATCTATGCATTAGTTAGTTAACATAGTCACCAGTATCACATAAATACATGAGTGGATGTGATTTTAAGTATAATCGTGCACTCATTTAACACATGCGTTTAGATGCATTATTGTGACTCTTATTCTTTCAGCTTGATACTGTTGCTGTTACACAGTGTCAGAGACAGTGAAGAAAACATATAAAAACACATCTCAAACTAGTGAGTGGGCTTAATGTCAAGTATGTTGAGGTCTTTATGAGTCTAATCGACTCTAATTAGTTATATACACCTAAGACATTAGAACCCAAGTGTCAGACATTGGACCAAAAGCAGCCTCTCAGACCCCAGAGAAGCATGATAAACCATGTCAAACATTTGAAAACATTTGGACGATGCATTCATATAAAAGTAGATCTCCACAATCTATCATAGATTAGAAAAATAAAATGTGGCAGTGAAAAGGCGTTTTTTTTTTTTTTTTTTTACAAAAAAACGAAAACACAACTTATTTTGAAATCCCAATTTAAAGGGATAGTTGTGTATTTTTGACATGAATCTGTATTCCATCTCCAACTCCAACCGGACCAGAACTGGGCTCACAGGACACTGTCGGGGGTAAGTCAGTGTGGATGTACTACACTGATGAGGGGATG
>JAPSES010073990.1:0-10756 GCA_029822895.1 Maxillicosta whitleyi
AACCTGTCCACTACTATAGACTGGACAGGTTGTACATCTGGAAAGGCACCATCACTGGTGAAATAATCCCATGCATAATTCCATCCAGATTAAATCTTTTTCAGAGAAGGCCTTGCTGGCCTTCTTCAGATGTTAAATTCCTGCCTTTATCACAATGTGATCAATTTTTGTCTAGAGCAGTTCTACTATATATTGAGCTTTTGCCATTTTATCACATTCTTCTTATATAAACTTCCCAGCCCAAATATCTATACCATACCTATCTTGTTGTCTAAAGTATGCAGGGTTATTTTTAATGTTTTTTGTTTTGTTTTTTTACCTTCTAGTGACTAGTGTAGTGTCTTTCATGTTACTTTTTTATTTGTTGCAACTGCTTAATTGTTTTTATACAATATCAAAAGAACCAGCAATAATCTAGTTTAGCCACAAGAGGGCGTGCTCCTACAACTTTCATTACAACACATATTTGGTATGCAAATGGAACACTGAATAATATGAGTTTGAATGCAAATGTTGTTGGAAACACTAGAAATGACATTACCAAAGTGAAAAGTCACCAAACAGTATTTTGTTGGAACACCTTTGCCTTTGATTACAAGTGCAACGTCACAGTGAACGTCACAGGACTTACATTTCCATCCATAGCTGCATTACGATCTTGTATTGATGCTGGAGACTTGGACCACAGTGCAAAGTCTTCTTAGTCACATCCTAAAAATTCTCGGTGGAGTTCAGGTCTGGACTCTGTGGTGTCCAATCCATGTGTGCAAATGGTGTCTCGTGCTTCCTGAACGTGATGATCTTCATGCTCTCGATGAAACCAATGGTTGTTTTTCGAAATCAGAAGCTACTCACTGCATCAGTTAAAGGGCTGCAGCTGAAACATACTCAGCATTACAGAAATTATCCAGTGGAAGGACATGAAATATTTACTGAGTTACATCCAATAGATACTGCTCATTTTTGAAAGGACATCCTTTTACAGACACACAATGAAATGAACAATGAAATCAAATGTCCTGTATAGAAATCCAGTTCAGTAACTATTTCACATTTTATACAGAAAAGACTAAAGAGCTTCACTGACACAATGATGATTGTTTTTGTGCTAAAAATAGAGTAAACAGTGCAATACAGATCAATTGGTCAGTTTTACAAGGCAAATAACTGTGTGTACAATAACTGTGTGTACATCAACTATGTGTACATTAACTGTGTAATAACTATTATTGTACACACAGTTAATGTACACACACACACACACACACATTAGTAGATAGAGTTTAATATGTCTGTACTGTAAACAGTGGTTAAAAAACTACCAGTGTTGCCAAATAACTACTTTTCAAGTATTACATTTTTTTTTTACTGCTTTAATCAACATATACTCACAGCTGCATGTGACAGTGTCAAATTCACTGCATGGGGCTCAAAAATTATGAAACAAAACACAACAAAAAACACATTCTCAGACATACATGATGTGGAACTTGAACAGTCTGACAAAAGGAATTTGATATACAGACAGGTGGCAAATGAAAGGAAAAATAGTGCTATCCAACCTTTATTCTTCCACTCCTCCAAACATTATTTGAAATATGCTGAATATTTGAAAGACTTGAAACTTGGTGTGTGTGCAGCGTTACCGATGCTAGGCTAGGATGTGTTTAAGACCATCTGTCATGATTCTTTAGAGTCCAGTGGAGCTAAAGGCATTTGATAATTCCACTTGAATCTGCAGGAATTTGCCTAATGTGCTTTGTTGTTGCTGAGGGGAAAAAAACAGTCATAACAGAGTGTAATATAATTTCAGCTCATTAAAAAACTTTGATATCAAATGCACTAATGTCCAAAGTAGATATGAATATATGGACATAGTGTTGACATCAGTGAGTTGATCTGCTTCATGTTTCTTCAAACTGTGGCTTCTTCTGAATATTGTAATATCTGTCATGTTACAAAATGCATCATCTTTAGCCAAATAACAACCAACCCACATCACACCTCATCCTAAACCTTCCACAAACCTAAAGGGAAAAAACAACTATATTTTTTGTAGCTAGCCAAGAAAACATAAGAAAAATCAGGATTGAAGCTGTGATCCTACCCTGTTGATCTTTGTCAGGACTACACGGCCTATCGAAGCCGTTCTGGAGGCACATGGAGGCCCGGCACCGTACTAAGACACTTCATGTTGTTCTTTCCTTTAATTTGTCACCTGCCTGTATTAATCTGCAGACACTCAAAAGGCATATCTGTGTTCAACACCTGTGGCACTGCCAGAATGCACAGTAGATAGTAACAGTATTACATAGATGTTTTAAGTTATGGAGCAATTAATTTAGCTTTTTTTGCAACAGCTGTAAGGAAACATGTACATGGATGTATGAAATACCAGCAGCGTCTTCAATAGAATGACAGGTCTATGTTTTTCATGAAGTGTCATTCATTCATAGAAACATAGACTACTACAGGTTTTCCTCCTAGACTGGGCGCAGCAACAAGCATTCACTTTGAACCAGATTAAATCATTGTAATTTCAGAGTGCTGCCTAATTTTCAGTTTGTATTCTATTCTGTAAACTGATGAATGCATTTTCATCTTCCTCATGTGAAGATGTGCAACAAACACATTGCAGGAGACTTAAGTGCAGTGATTAAAATAATAATAATAATAATTGTATTCACATTCATCATGGCCAACTGGATGGAGCTGTTTGATAAATTCAGATTATATGGTGTCAGTTTGGTCACCACTGTGAAGGTCATATGTTTAGTCTTTCTTTATCATATCGACATTACAAATTGAACCACGTCATCAAACTTTTCAGATTTTTCTGAAACGATATAGTCCTACTTCTGTTCAATCTAGTTTACAAACCTGCAATTAGCCCTGAAGCCAGATTCAACTGGTCTCTGTTGGTGCAGCCCAATCTTAAAAGGCTTTCTTTCCTTTTGTGCTACTAGTCAACATGACACCAAAGCTTTTGTTTCACAGAAACACCTCCATAGTCTGTGTGATGTGCTGGCGGCAGAGAGGACAGCAGCGCTGCTGGACATGCTGCCGCTGGGTCAGAATGTCAGTGCAGTGGCGGCAGAGGCAGAGATGACGGCAGGGCAGCAGCAGAACCGTTTTACTGGAATCCTGACAGATGACACATTTCTTCCTCTCCTCCTGCTCCTTCAGCAGGCTGAGCAGCTCCCCGTCTGTTAATGGGCCTCTGCGATATTTAAGAGTAGTGTTAGGCTGCGACTGACTAGTCCTGCCCTCTGCTGAGGAAGACCTGCTGTCTCTGTTGCTGCTTCTTCCTGGTAGAGAGCTGAGCTGAGGTTCACTGGGGACCAGTGGATCTGCCTCAGCAGGTCTAACTGAAGTCTCTATGGTTAGGGTTCTACTCCCCTCCTGTGTCGTCCTGTTCTGGATTGCCTGGAATGACAGAGCTTGTTCCTGAATCACCACATACACTCTCTGTACAGCCACCTGCATGCGATGCAAAGCATTGACTATACAAAAGCCTGGCTGCCTCATGAGGACCTGAAACCTTGGGTTCAGCATCAGCAAACCCACTGACATTACCACTGCTGCAGTCAGAATGTACGAGTCAGCCATTAACACAGAGAAGACAACATGGGTGAATGCTGTGATGAAGTCTAGCAGCAGCTGGCAGGGTGTCCACAGCAGGACAGACACACCGACAAGACAGCTGTACAGGAAGGTCAACACCGTCAGAGTCAAATCCACGGCTTTGTGCACAGGAGCCGCCACTGTGTCCCACACCCCTGCCAACATGGACACACAGTTCTGTGTGGTGATGAGGAGCATGTTCACCACAGTGTTAACAAAGTAGACTGCGAGGCTGAGTGCAATACAGACGGCATCGCACGTCTGCCGCAGGATGCTCGTCCCAAAGATGAATCCACGCTGCAGCAGGTCCTTTGCACGCCAAGCAACGTGGCACAGAAGGTGTCCTATCATTTTGGAACTCTCAAACACACCACGCAGTGTCTGCAACCAGCTTTCGATGGTACCCAAGGCCCCGTGGACGGCGCTGGAGAATACCTCTGTGGCAGTGAGGAAGGAGAAAAGGGCGAAGTTCCCATATTCAGTAATGTCTGAGCCGCACAGGGTGAGCATGGTACTGTGGAGGGAACAGCACAGGCCGGAAACAGAACAAAACAGCCATCTGAGGGTCCGGATCAGGACGTCCAATAGGACGCAGCAGGCTTCCACACATCTCCAAACAGTAAGAAGGGCGAAGTTAACTTCATCCATGTTAGGCTGTACAGAAGACAAATGAACAGACTGATCAGGTACAATAGAAGATGTGAAAAACAAAGATATGATGTCAAGTGTCATGAGATACCTTTTTATTAAGATTAACATTATATGAATGAAATAATAATAATAATAATAAAGTCACATTTTATAGTCAGTTTGAAGATGCCTTCTGTTCTTCCACACAGATGCATGTTTTGTGCATGTAAGCAGCAAATTTGATATAAAACAGAATTATTCTGAACAGATGGAAGATCAGCTGAAACAAACAGGGAGCCTGTACCTCCAAAACAGAAGCACTGATACATGTAGAGTAGACTCCTGCAAAACTGTCCTCAGCAGGAGTACAGTTACAGTCAATTACAACATGACTGATGCTACTTTCTGTCATTATGCTGTAACTCTATGGAGCAGCTGTCCACAGGATGTGACAGGAGATGGACATGTTAATTAGTCCTCTAAGCCACTCTGACATTTCTGTAGAATTTTACAATATTATGTTATGTATTTATACTTAGTTTCAACTTTTATCCATCACTTGTGAAGTTTGTTTAATCCCTAACAGAGAGGCTTCTTCTGTTTTATGTCTGACAGGGACCTGAAAAGAGTTTAAAGTGCTATTTTTAATTTTTATCTTTGATAAATCTTTACATTATGAGCCTTAAATTTCTGCTATATTTATACTTGAAAATGTAACATATTTGCATTTGGTGTTACATTAATTCTCATGTCTGGCCTGGATTCAATTTGTTTGCAATCTGTATATCTATGTGTTAACCATAAACACATTTTTGCTTCCATTTAAAACTGAGGGTGGGACAACATTTTAATGTCAACTAATAGCAGAAAAGATGCAAATGCTGAAAGATATTAAAAATAATCATAATAATAATGGTTTTAATAAATTTACATCTTATATATTTGAAATTCTTTTTTATTTTTAAAATAAATAATTTAAAAAGTAGTAAGAAAACAGCCTTAAAGTTAGTTAATAAAAATTATTTGACATTTAAGTTACAGAAAAGATGCCATATTGTACTCCTAATCTCATCTGGATATGAAACAGAAAATATCTTGATCTGATTTATGATTTGTCTGATTTATCATGCCAAAAATAAGAAACCTTGATCATGAACTCTGATACTAACAACGTGACTAATCCTGTTAATGTGTTAAACCAATATAATCTGCCAATGCTCTGTGTTATGGTTGTCGTGGTAGCTGGGGATTATAACAATAAACAGGAAATGAATGGATTATCTTGTTGGGATAATGTATGGTGACTGTACCAATGTCTTTTTGGATAAAATACTGAACCAAACTGTTGGTGCATGCATATGTATTCTCATCAGCATTAATCTGGGAGATTAAATTGTTCTTTTTAAACAGCATCATAACAGCAGAACGGTAGTCTGGCTGCTTTTTGAAGCTGAGCAAATTTGCTTTGCCAAAGGAAACTTCATGAGTGTATGAGGTTTCCCTGGATATTTTACTGTCTTTATTATGAGCTTTGTTTAACAATATTTTAATGCTGGACCTGACATGAACAGACAGGGGGAGGAAAAGAGAAGGAGGGAATGAAGGGGGGAGGGGGAAAGAGGTGGAGAAGACCCTCACAGTAGAATCTATATCAATAATAACAACAGCAACAACAACAACCGTAGTGATAATTAGATAATGAGAACAATATTTAGAACCAGTACTGTGTAAACTGGACAAAGAAAGACATTACAATGATATGAAGTAAATAACACATGTTAAAAGAGAAAGGAAAAACTGAACTGAACGTCATAAACAACAACAGTACAAATAACATAAATAATACTAGTTACACAACACTACAAATAACATAAATAATACTAGTTACACAACAGTACAAATAACATAAATAATACTAGTTACACAACAGTACAAATAACATAAATCATACTAGTTAATGACATGAATCTTCTGTGACAGTGAACGCATCCTGGTAGATTTCTGAACGGAGTTTAGTGCAATAAAGTCACTTTTATTAAATATTTTATTTCCTTTCGCATGAAAACAGCTAAATAAGACACGGGTAAGACTGTCACGGGTTTAATGTCAGTCTAACCCAGTCTAATGGAATGATTCCTCTGTCTGCCCGGTGCGGATGAAGCCACATGATAGCCACATGCTAATTGTGCTAACACAGACCACACCCTTCACAAACAGGCTGGAAACAGCACATATACTCACAGGCCAAGATTACAGGAAACAAACATGGTTATTTTTAATTAGCGTCACTCACCTAAACGACATTGCGCGGGAGCTTCAGTAACGTTATCCTGTAAAATAGTAGAGCTGCTGCCCTACATTCTGACATATTTACGTTTACTCCTGTTCCTTCTTCGCATTAAATGAAAGTGGTAGAAGCCCCCTGTAGTCCACTTAGCGCCCCCTGTTAGTCAGGAGGATCTTTTCCCATAACAATCAAACGCCACCCAAAGACAAACAAAAGAATAATAAATACATTTTTTAAAAAACACAACATAAGAAAAATAGAAGAATAATTACTTAAGGATACATAAATCTAAATATTTGTTTAAGGAAAAAATATAATAAATACATATAAACTAAAAAAAAAAGCCCCATCTCGGCATGTGTATCTATAGGACTCTGTGGTGTAGTATAATCACTGCTAAAGATAAGATAAGATAAGATAAGATAAGATAAGATAAGATAAGATAAGATAAGATAAGATATAAGATATAAGATATAAGATATAAGATAAGATAAGTTAAGATAAGATAAGATAAAACTTTACTGTCTGCAAAAAGAGAAATTTGGCTCCCACATCTGCTAGATAAGCCCAACATATAAACAAAAAAATGACTAACACAACCAACATTTAACATTCAGCAGATCATGTTCCTATGGTGCAGTGGTCATGGGTCATGTGATCTTTCTCTGGGTCAGGAGTAAGATGGAATATGGCACAAAAGAGTTTTCATATGTGTTCCTCCTGCAGCAGGGCACTCTGAAGCGTCTCCCAGAAGGCAGGATCCATATTTTTTGTTTAGCACATGTGAGGAGTCAGTGAAGGTCAGAGGTTTAGTGCTGACAAGAAAAATGTCATTGTTATGCACATTTTAATGCAATGTCAATCATTCCCACATTTGTGAAAGAAAACCATACATTTTTTGGGGTAGGAGAAACTCTGTGACTAAACCATAAAATCTGATAAAAGTCATTTAAATGATGAGCCACAGTAAAAGAGGAATGGATTGGTATTATAAAATATATACATCCTTACTCTAATTCCTGGTGAAAGACAATCCTCCAGTTCGATACAACAACTCCTCATACACATAAGAATGGCTTTAACTCCAGGGGAATTTGGTGTCAGAGCAACAGATCTACTTCAAAACATTGGATGTACTTGACAATACATTCACTTTACAGGTGGAACATTTATAAATCTGTTGTATAAATGTACATAATCCAATATATATGTAGAATAATAGTTTATCATATACCTGGAAAACATCAGCAAACCAGAATTTTTGTTGTTAATGTTAATGTGATTAAAATACATAACATTTAGCACATTTAATCTCTGAGGGAGATAATTTCTAATAAATTGTAAACCAGTGTATATGTTAAGTATCTCTCTGCTATCCTCTTTCTCTTTGTGCTTTAACTAAAAGGAATATTTATTCAACTTACAACATCATCCTAATAAAATATATATTTGGTTGCTGTGGAAAATTAGGTTGCACAAGTTGACCTGAACCTGGCTCTTTCACTTAATTAAAAAAAAAAAGAAAAATCACAAACGCACCCACACACACACACACGATAGGAGTCAATGTTCCTCCAGTCAGTCCTCTGGTCAGATAAAGACAGTAGCTCCTTGGCTTTAATATGAACACATACAGCAGCTTCAGTCCAAACAGAGGACAGAGGTGGACTGAAACACATGGGATGTTTGGGATGGAATGTAGCTAGAAAAAAACCTCAGCTAACCCCTACCTAACAACATAAACAGTGTTGTACGTTTCAATGCAGCAAAAACAGGGACTGGTTATAATAACAATAATATTAATTAATATTGATATTAAGTGGTAGAAGTAAAGAAATGTGTTCCATAGCCTGGTTTTAATCAGGTCTTTACACAACAGTTGATCTGCTAAGTCATCTTCCTCTGTTTCCTCTTCTGCCAAAAACATTGACAAGAGCTTTGGGGAATAGAATAGAATAGAATAGAACAGAACAGAACAGAACAGAACAGAATAGAATAGAATAGAATAGAATAGATGTCCTTCTGCAGATGTTCTGTAGAGAGCATCCTTACCCACATCATCATAGTATGGTACAGGAGCAGCTCTGAGGCTGATAAGAAGGTTCTGGAAAGAGTCAGAGTCAGGGTCAGCGCCAGAGTCAGAGTCAGGGTCAGAGTCAGAGTCAGAGTCAGAGTCAGAGTCAGAGTCAGAGTCAGGGTCAGAGTCAGAGTCAGAGTCAGGGTCAGCACCAGAGTCAGAGTCAGAGTCAGGGTCAGAGTTAGAGTCAGAATCAGGGTCAGGGTCAGAGTCAGAGTCAGGGTCAGAGTCAGAGTCAGAGTCAGGGTCAGAGTCAGAGTCAGAGTTAGAGTCAGCGCCAGAGTCAGAGTCAGGGTCAGAGTTAGAGTCAGAGTCAGGGTCAGGGTCGGAGTCAGAGTCAGAGTTAGAGTCAGAGTCAGAGTCAGAGTCAGGGTCAGAGTCCGAGTCAGAGTCAGGGTCAGAGTCAGAGTCAGAGTCAGCACCAGAGTCAGAGTCAGAGTCAGTATCAGAGTCAGAGTCAGAGTCAGCACCAGAGTCAGAGTCAGAGCATGGTAGGAGTCCATCTGTCCTCTGTCAGACATCTAGAACAGCAGGTGTCTGTGCAGGGCTGGTTCACAGGTTCACAGCCTGTCCTCACATATCCATCCTGCGCCTTCACATTCAGCAGCATATTTCACCCAAGTGCAAAACAGGCCCTGAACACATCACTGTGACAATACGGACACATATGTCACATATATCTTCAGTGCTCAGCCAGGGTCAAAAGTGCAATACATTTATCTCTGCTGTGTCTTGGTTGGTTGGCATGCTTGTTTTTATTCTGTTTATATATTTACACTTTTCTTTTTATCATTTTGCACTACGATAATGTCTCCTTTAACTTTGTTGTACATATGTAGAATGACAATAAAGGAGTTCTGTGTTGGTTCTGTATCTTAACACTCTCATGGATGATATCATGTGCATCACATGTGATTTGGGACAATGGCATTTTTCCATTAACTGTAATCAGTCAGTCAATATGCATTTAGGTTGAATTTTCATTGTTTTCATGAGTAATTACCTCCACCAAGGAGCTTATGTTTTTGCCGGCGTTTATTTGTTGGTTTGTTTGTTTGTTGGTTTGTGTACAACATAACTCGAAAAGTTATGGATAGATTTTGATGAAATTTTCAGGATATGTTGGTAATGGCGGGATCTGGAAGTGATTAAATTTTGGAGGTGATCCGGATCACCGTCTGGATCCAGGAATTTTTTAAATGATTCTCTATTAGTTATTATTGACGCCGTTGTAGTACTAACACATGTCCACCAGATGGCAGTGGAAGTCCTGTTTTCTCATATAGTGTCTTCAAATGTGTGACCTGAACTGTGCTGCTTGGCGGAGGTTTGCGCTCTCTGAGTGCTTTTCTAGTTAAATAAGCACTTATTATACTAATTATTGTAGTTTCGTTGTAATCCAAACTCTACCATCAAAACGTTATTTTAGTGGATGAAACCGAACATGGCCTTCATGGTTTGATTTATTACTGATCCACATCAGTTTCATTTGTGTCACAATAAATTAAAGGACTAAAATGAGTGAATGTTTCTAAAGGCCAGTGACATATAAGTGACCAAGAATGTGTGCTTCAATTAAAACATGAAAAATGTATGAGTTGTTTCCATGAGAATTCCTCCTGTGATTACAGTAGAAAGATGAAGTCAGGACATAAAATACAGAATCAAGTGGAATATAATGATAAGTACATGGACTTCTTCTCCTTTGGTCTTTTCCCTTCATTTGTCTCCACACTGAACCTCCATCTAACCCTGTCTTCTATGTCCTCTTCTCTCACACCCACTCCCTTCATGTCCTCTGTGACTCCACCCATACGCCTCCTCTTTGACTCCACCCATACACTTCTCTGACTCCACCCATACACCTCCTCTTTGACTCCACCCATACACCTCCTCTTTGACTCCACCCATACACTTCTCTGACTCCACCCATATACCTCCTCTTTGACTCCACCCATACACCTCCTCTTTGACTCCACCCATACAGCTCCTCTTTGACTCCACCCATACACCTCCTCTTTGCTCCTCCTCTCCTCCTCCTCCCTTCAGTTCCACACTCTTCATCCTTCTACCAGTCTCTTCCCTCTCTCTCCTCTGCACATGTCTGATCCATCTCATCCTGGCCTCTGACTTTATCC
>JAPSES010073991.1:0-10756 GCA_029822895.1 Maxillicosta whitleyi
ACTCATGTTTTCTCATATAGTCCATGGACTTCAGAATCTTAAAATGCTGTCCAAATAAATGAGGGACTAAGTGCAACTCCCCCTCCCCCCCCCAATGAGGCGGGAGGGGGGTTTGTACTTGGCGGAGGTCTGCGCTCTACTGAGTGCCATTCTAGTCTGAAATAGAATGAAATAATCTTAAAATTCCATCATTGATCCAACTCCATGGGTTTTACTGGTGAATCAATGTTGTAGAAGATTACGGTGTTTCCATGGTAACTACAGAGCCTCTGACCGTCCAAATGGGTCATATCTGATGACCATGAAAAGATGAAAAACTGTATTTTATGCTGATTATTTGAACATATTTCAAAGTTTGTAAACATTTTAGATCAGTACATGTTTTTGTTTTTTTTTTTTTGTCTCCAGTGGATATTTGTGTCTTTCTGGTTTAATAAGGTATAAACCAGTGCAGATATGATGTTATTTATGCAGTCATTAACCAGCTTTGCTCATTTATGTGGTTTCAAATGTGCCGGAGACTAAAAGGACATTTTCGTCTCTGCTCATCATCATCACCCCTTCATGTCGCTGTCCCTTTTCCCTCTCATTTTACACCCCGCTCATGTCTGTCACCTCCGTGTGAAGCCAAACTGTCGGCTGTGGAGAGCAGTAACTGCATGTGCCGGACGCCGTGCAACATGACCCGTTACAACAAAGAACTGTCCATGGTCAAAATCCCCAGCAAGACTTCAGCTCGCTACCTGCAGAAGAAGTTCAACAAGTCAGAGAAATATATCACGTAAGTACAACTGTGTGATTTCTGCTCAGTCTGAGTCATAAGATACGGTTTAATATTTAGAATAAAGAAAATAATTTTAACACTTTACTTGTGATAAGTGGTTACGGTGGTAATTTAACCTCATACTGTGTATATGTAGGTGTCTGAGGGATTGACGTAAATGCAACCAAACAAAAGAAAAATCACCTACTCTTTTATTTTCTTTCACTTTCATTGTATAACTGGAAGTACAGTTTGATTTATTTATGACAAAATTGAGATGAGTTTTTCAAATGGAGGCTTTTTACACATACTTTCATCTGAAAACCTGTTTCAAGCTTCACGCATTCCATTACTTATTGTTAAATTTGAAGATGGAAGAATAAATATCTAATATGTATCTGGTTCAAGAAAAATATCAAGTCAATGATGCATCTGTTGGTAGAGCACAGATCTAAAGCATGTGTTCATTATTTATCTTTTGGACTGGTTTGCTGACTAAGAAAACACAGATAAATATATGAAGAGCTCTTTTTCCAAAACGCTATAAAAGCCATTTTTTTATTTTAATTTTTACAACCTGATTTTAAGATAGCATCAGGGAAATTGGAACTAGGTTAATGTTATCTGCTGTTTCCATAACAATTTTAAACATTATAACATAAATTTCAGTGATATTGACAGAGAAAGACAATAGAAACACTTAATTTTAGAAAACAGACATATAGCATTTTGTCATCCATAAAATTGGAATAAAGTACTTTTACCTCCTCTCGCGAAATGATCGTGACAATGTGATTTATTTTTGATGCATAATGTGTAACTGGGACTCACTGTCTGATCATTGGAAATTGTTAAAGGTGATTACCGATGTGTAGAAATAGGAATAATAAGAGGAATATGTCTAAAAACAACGTTATTCCAATTGTAAAGGTAATAGTATATGTTAGATCATATTAGTGTCTGTCATATCCAAATAAAATATCCACAGTATTAACAGAATTTACCATTAAAACAATACATTTACTGGAATATCAGCATTATTCTACAAAGAAGCTGAAGGTATTCATCATTAAATCAAAACAAAGTAACTTATCTTCATTTACACAGTCATGAATCATGCTGCCAGATGCTTTTAGGTGACTTCACTTCCTCTATATTTTCTTAGGATGGAACTAGAACAAGGATGTTAGACTCACTTTACACAAACAGCCCAATATGATATCAAACATAACATAGTAACCTACAATTTATCTGTTTGTGCAAAAAAAGGAAGAAAATTATTAAAAAAAACAAAAAAAAAACAAGGAATACACAACAGCAATTAGTCATCAGCGTACAAAAATGTGCAAACATGCAATAATACTTTTAATAATAGTGTGTAAAATGCTTTAATATACAATTACTTATTAATAAAAACAAGTGGTGCCAGGCATAACAAACCCCGCCCCTTGCATGTATTGTAGCTTATTTTGGCATCGATCCAGCTGATGAAAATGTGAACTTGTGACATCTATTGTGGGTCACTCCTACAATCTATAAACCCAATTTGGTATGAATTCAACCAATAGTTTTGCTGCTAAAGTGTTAACAAACAAAGAAACTAAACCAAATGAATTCCCCCTCTGGGGTGCAGATTGAAAATATTTCAATATGCAAATGAAACACAACACAAAAATAGCCTAGATTTCAATTGTTCATCAGTATAAAAACCGCTCTATGTGTAGAAAATATATATTTAGCATATTTACTTAAATAACAAGAAACATCACAATAAATAGTCCGATAGAATGAATCAGTACAAATAGGCAAGAAATCCAAATAAAATTTCACTCAATTGACAAAACTTTAGCTCAATAGCCCAAACGAAACCTACTGTTGTAACAACGGTTAGCATCTTGACTGTTATTGCCTTCTGAGTAATTTTTGCACTTCACGGACCAGGTTGGACTCTTTGATTAGCTGGTCTTGACCCATCAGCCTCATATTTGATACCCTTGAACTCTGAGATACGGGTCAGACAGAAAATAGAATGAGAAAATATATGTGATGCTCTGATACAGTCTGAGGTGTTACCACACTGTGAAAATGTATCTGCCATGGTATGCCTGGGTATATTTTTACCTTTGTTACCCCAGTAAACATGTGATGTGCATATTGTTAGCCTCATAGAATATTTTCCTAACTCATATTTTATTTTTCATTTTAGTCTTATTGCATGATATATATATGCAAATCAACATATATCTGTGACTGCATACAAGAAATATAAATATACACAGTTACATGTGACAACAGGTAGAACACATGTACACGTACACATGCATAAGTATAAGTGCATCATTACTATGTACAATTGGCTGACATGAATCGTAACTAAAATAATGTAAGATAAAAGAAAAATAATACAAAACACCTGCATATTTTGTCTGTCGAAACCAGTTTTCTTCATTCATTCACTCCCACACTCCAGTTTTCCGCCTCAAACCCCAGCACGCTTCTGACACACCCCTTATACAACCTCCCCTTCTGTTTCAACCCCAGCTTTCTTCCACACAACAAACCTCCTAATTTTCTGAAAATCGCCGACGCTGCCTGCGCTCATTACCTCTCTCTTACATCCTCAAATATCAATTTCCATGCATGAGTTTTTTTTAATCATATTTGATACATCAGTCCTCAATGCTCAAATATTATTACTTTTGAACAAACAAAAACATAATATAACACATGTCTCATAACACATTGATGATTATTTTAGTATGGTAGTGTCACTGGAAAGGCCTCTGGTGAATGAATTCCTCTCCCCTAGTGGATTATTTGTGTATTGCATTTATCTAATTGTATACATCAGGTGTTTCAAGAAAAAAAATATCCCTCTGTTCATGTGAAGTTAAAAGCATACATTTTGGGAAGAAAGTTTTTTTTTATGTCATAGCCAATGATGTAAAATGAATTAGGAGGGTAAAGTTATGCAGATAACACTTTAGCCAAAAATATGACTTACTATGACAATAACGATGTACAAAATAAAAAATCTGTGGCTTATGCTCTGTTTTCTAAACTGGTATAGGTGTTTTTTTATTATTATTATTATTCTGATATCACATAAAAAACAATTATAAGAAATGGAAAGGTTTATGATGAAGCCTCCGTGAGCACATGTACAAATGTAATGTCCATTTTTGTAGCTCATTCACATGTGCTCACATATTAACAGTTTTTGCAGTTTATCTGATGTGGAAAAAAGGGAGAAGATCGAGAGGGAACAGGCATGAAAAGATGACACACACACACACACACAGCATTGAACCTCCTCCTCTCTCCTTTCACACAGACTTCATACCAAGGCTTTTAAAGAACTGGTTGTTAAAAGCTGGGCCTCTGCTACAAACCTGTTCTCCTCCCACACAGCGGTTGTTTCTGTTGCTCATCTCCGTGGATGGACGGATGTGCTGCTTCTGATTGTGATGCTTGCCAAGTGAACACTGGATATGGGATTCATTAGGACGCATTTCATTTTCTCTCTTTCAGAGACAACATCTTAGTGTTGGATGTGTTTTTCGAGGCTCTAAACTATGAGACCATCGAGCAGAAGAAAGCCTACGAGGTAGCAGGTTTATTGGGTATGTTTACTGTATTTCTACTTTCTATCAAGAGCTGGAAGCAAATTTACGCCAGAAAATTAAAATGCGAGAAGTGGGGTCTTTTCTTGCATACAAATGAATTAGATTTAGTGCTTGGTTGACACCTGTTGAAAATAATAAATCAAAACCAGGCTCCAATTAAAAAACTTTGGGTGTAAAGGTATGAAACTAGTGTGAAAAAGTCAAAATAAAATCAGGCTGCAGTAAAAAGCCACCACCCTTTACACTCAACAATTCAACACTAGAAATTCTACTCAACAAAAGGTGTTCAATAGAACTCATAACACATAAAGAAAGTTTATTTTTATTTTTATTTGTTTGACTGATCCCATTTACATGACCGTAAAATTCTGATAACAGTGAGTAATAATTGGATCTGATGCGTTTACATGCACTTTATTAATACATTCATTCATAACCTTTATTTAAACTCGGAGATTTATTGAGGACACAACCTCATTTACAATATAGTCGAGACAAAACTAAACATTTGAAACATACATTGGACTTAGACAACAGAACCAACAAGTAAAAGTGACAAATTAAAAACAGAGAAGTCTAACCTAAAAACAGGAGCAGCAGGAGGTAAAAAATAAATAAAAAATAAAATTATAGATTTAAAACACAACGGCCCAATCCCAGTTCACCCCTTGGTCTTTGCACTTGACACGACCCCTTGAAACAGAGCTGTAGGGGTGGGGTAGGGGTTGAAACATTCCCCTATGAAATGGGACGACACTTTGCAACCTGTTACATCATAAACAGATGGAACAACTTTGTTTCTGAAAGTATTCACCATGTCATCACCGGCTGTAACCGTCTCTGTTCCATGCGCTTTGGTCGTTTACAGCTGTTAACTATAAACCACAGAAATGCGACCTATAACACATTGAAATGACATTAAATGGTCAATCAAATGATTAAGGACTCACTGACACTGAAGCCTAGACCTGAATCCAGGCCCACTTGGCTTCAAATTCTGGACTTTGTGCCTAGTCTGAGTGCAAAAATGGCCCAGAAAAAGTACAGAACAATTAGAGCCTTGGCCAAGTTGGAAGTGGTTGGTCAGGACGTTTCCCCAAAGTCTGGTTGCTAAAGTCCCGTTGCATGAACATGTATGTAGAGACATTTAACATATGCAACCGTGGACGTATATAAAATGAATCCACCACTTACCGCGCTACTTAACTTCAGCAACAACAACTACAGCTGGAGGAGAAGGGCTCCCACAGATCTGTGGGACGGTGCCGCAACAAAGTAATGAAGCTGCGTTTCCAGTAAAAAGTCAAAGCATCTGAAAGCGTTCTGACTCCTCCGCTGAAAAAGTAGATCCCTTCCCATGGTATGAGGACCTCGACCACATCCTCCAGGACAAACCAAGACATTCCCCAAATCTGTCATTGAATCGATTATTTCACACTATGCAAATTTGGTCACACGCATGGTCACTAAATGTATCGACAGTGTGGAACCGGGCTGTTTTTTTTGCAAATGTGAGTGCAAATTCTCTGCCCCAGGATTAGACCCCTGCTGTTAAGTCTGACCAATGTAATGCCCCATTTCCACTACATGGAACCGGCTCAACTCGTTACGCCGATGGAGCCGTTATGTCCGTGTCATCTGCTCAGAGACTTGCTGAAAATTCGCTCGTTGCGGGTTTTCTTGCCTGAATTTTTATGTCGGCCGCCAAAGACTGAATTTCCTCAACTGACTATGGTGTAGTTTTGTTCTGTTATCATGTGGATTCATGTATCAGTATTTACTGTCTGACCAATTAGTGGTCTGCAGTGGTTATACGTCACAGTTTAGTATCACTTGGAGCCACAGCAGAGGTGCTACCAAAAAAGTAGTACCAGGTACCAGATCCTTTTTCTTAATGGAAATGCAAAAAAGCCGAGTGAGTTGAGTCGAATCCGTACCATGTAGTGGAAACAGGGCAAGTTGTTTACAAAGAAAACACATACATTTGTGTGTTTCTTTCATCACACTGCGGCTCTTTTTGGTTGTGTTTACCTCCGTCTTGCCAGTGATTCAAACAGAATTATGGGAAATTCCTCCTACAACTCCGCTCGTTGTGTGGTCCTGAAAAATCTGTTTCAAACCAAGGGATAAACTGGGATTCAGTCAAAATGTTTAAAACATACAATGCACATATCAGAGGTATAAAGGTGTGGTAAGTTTCATATTTTACAGTTTTATAGGTTTTGGAGAGAGCACAGTAACAGAAACTGGACTCCCCCAATTCAGCACAAACTAAAGGATTCTGCAGTGTGAGCCAGTCCTCTGAGCAAGTGTGGTATTGACTTACATTTAAAGATACTAAAAAATTAATATAAGATGGTAAAAGACCAGTGAGGGCTTTAAAAACAAATAAAATCCAATGTCTATCATGCCTGTTGGAGCGATAGGGCCATTCAACTTTAGAGTAAAGGTCACAGTGGTGGGTGTTGGAGCGCTCATTTGTAATAAATCTCAGAGCTGAATGATAAACAGTGTCAAGGGAATGTAGGGTTGGAGCTGATGCATGCAAGTGAAAAGCCAAGTTGAACACGTTTCAGATCTGCCCCTTCCATATGCGCAGAAAAAAACATCACCAGTGTTGTTTGTTGGGTTTGACTTTCACATGATTTAACCAAATAATTTAGTGATATTTTGTGTCGGAGTTCATCATCCAGTGGACGTCACTGAACTCTAAGAACAAGACGTTTCATTTATAAGTTCCAATTATTCTTGTTGCTATTTTGCTTTTTGTATTTCTGTTTGTTTGTTTTGGTTTTGTTGTTGTTTATAAATATGTTTTGTTTAGTTTACTTTTGCACAGAATAACAAAAGAAACATAAGAGAATACGATACAGTCTAACAGGTTTATCTGAAGCCTCCACCACAAAGGAAAAAAAAGAAAAATATTCATGTAATACGTATAATATATAAAACACGTGAGCTTAATGAAAGAAAAATGTGCATGGTTTTAACAATAAAGACATGTAAAAACAATGATTTAAGTTTAAGTAGTAATTAAATTATTTTTACAACATGTTTTAAAACCTTTTATACTTAAACAGTTTTTTGGGGTTTTTTTTTTTGCCATATTGGAAAATCTGTTCAATAAGTAGCCCCCCTGAAATCTTATGGAAAATTGTCCCCTACTAGTTATAGTTACTAGATTTGTGGATTACTGAGTTAAATAAGAATAACCTGTGAATTTACCTTAAAATATCTGTTATTACATTTGGCTGACGCTTTTATCCAAAATGACTTACAAGGTATAGGCATGTGTAGCACTAAGGGCCCACCTGGGTTTCAAACTGGCAACCTTCCGCACCAAAGTCAGCGGTGTAAACCACTAAGCTATCCAGTCATAACATAATCCATGTGCACATTAACAGGTAAACATTAAGATTTTTCATAATCAGTCAGATTATACGATCGGATGATAATCGGAATATCAGTGTGAATGTACAATTGGACAGGATTTGGATTTTGCTCCAATTTGACATAAAACTATCAAAGAAAGCTCTACTTTCCACTCCACTATTCTGCCCACACGTGTCCTGTGTTCACGCCCAGTGGGAAGATTGAAAGAGGCCGAGTGTGGCTGTGGTATCGAACTAGCCTGGAGTGCTAACAGTCAGTAATGGATGAAATAAATCACAGATATAGCCTCAGATCGCAGGGTCAGGTCTCGGATTTGGCACAGTCAGCGTGTAAAGGGGTTGTGATCCGACGTCTGTACAAAGCACTGCAAAACCAACACGAGTCGAGGATGAAAAATGTGACACGAAGCCGAGTGACAGTGGAATATTCGTGATAAATCCACTCATTTGATTATCTGTGTCAAAAAACAAACTAAGTGGAAAACAGATTTCAGGTTTATCAACTGATGCACTGATTTGGGGTAAATTACAGATTGGAATGCTTCTCAAATGGTACTTGTCCATATGTGATGCTTCATTTGCACATTTTCCTGTGTTTTTTTTGTTTTTTTCTTCGCTGGTTTTGGCGGCGTGCTGCAGGTGATATTGGCGGTCAGATGGGTCTGTTTATCGGAGCCAGCATCCTCACCATCCTGGAGCTGTTTGACTATGCTTATGAGGTCAGTCTGGAGTGGCTACATTCACACTTTGGTTTGCAGCTGAAAATCTAATTACACCCACACAGCACTACCCCTGCAGGCCTTCACAGGTTTTGTGAGAGCGCTGAACTTTGATAAGCTTGTTTTTTTGTTGTGTAGCGAAGAGCTTAGACATTGATTACACTGCACGAAATGTCCCAAAATACTAACAAACAAGTAGATTTGACTCTAAGGTAAGTGAGACGAAGCACTGAGCTGTACAATGAGAATTTTCCATTACTTTTACTTTCCTACTTTTAGCTTCCCGTGCTGCTTTTCAGCTGTAGAAACCTCTGACAGTCACATAATAGTCTTCAGATGTCCTGGGGTTCTCAAAAATACACAAGAATAGAAGTTTTCCCCTTTGATTTTGATAAGTATAATAGAGAACTGAGCAAAAGAAACCCTCATGGAGCTGATATAAGCACTTCTGAAGTAAGTCTTAACCATTTCATGCAGAAATAATTGAGAAGGTGCAGTTTATTTCCACATTTCCCACTGCTTCCTTTTCTTTCTTTTTTTTTTTTATAAAATGCACTCCAGAGTAATTACAGGAAAAGTTGTAGAAATCATCTAAAGCACATTGAATCAAGTGTGTCCGCCTTTGATTTCTTGATCTGCAGGTGGTTAAAGACAGACTATTGGATTTGCTGAGCAGAGAGGAGGAGGAGAGTCACGGAGAGGATGTGGTAAGAGCAGTCTTTAACCCTTCGCTTGTCAGGCTGGTGTCGAGTGTTGGTGGAAGTGGAGCGTGTGGATTAATTGACTGTTCATGCAAATCAAACCACTTCCACTTCGTATCACTCCACACAGGCCCGTACAAAGGGAATCCCAGCAACCAAACACCATAGGACTTTAAAAAAAACCACAAACCCCATGAGCAACGTAGTGAAGTGTAGCGGTTTAGTTCTGGACTATCTTAAGTAGGCTTAGACAGGGTGGAAACCATGGCTGATGTGCCACCGACGCCTCCAGGAGAGGATTTTTAATCACAACATGACTTAGTGTGTATATCCAGGTTCAAACATTATAAGCAAAACAAGTTATTTGGAATAATAATGCACTTATGATAAACCTCAGAGGTTTATTTTAGAGCAAAAATGATCATGATACTACTGCAATTATGTAAATATTTATGTATATACAGTATAAGTAATATAAATACTAGATTTCTCTTTATATTTCATGTTTCATTTAGGTTTCTTCCTATCTTTTCTGTCCTTTTTTTTGCATTCTGTTGCGTTTAATGTTGAAATATCCCCATTGTTAGTTAAAAAACTTGGGGCCTGATTTGCTAGGATCAGAAATAACAAGCACAAATTTTCTTGCTTATGCTTATGGGTGATCGACTAAGATTGCCTACGCAACAGATGCAAAGTCTTTGATCCCATCCTATTTAAATGAGGTTTTGCGTGTGCAACTGGTTGTTGTCATGGAGACAGTACACTAGAAAAACTGTTCTGGGATACACCACTACTAATGGCAACAGTGACTGGAATGATCCAGACACATGAAAATTTAACGTTGGAGGTAGTGCTGCATTCCGGTACAGTGAAGTGGTTCTGGAATTGTAAAAACGTTTTGGCTCAAGTCCAAAAAAAAAAACAGGGTGTCGGGGACCGGTACTGCACACTTTCGTACATTCTCAGTTTTGTCCTAAACCATCCAAAAGCTTCCACAGATCATGAAATTTGCAATGGAAAAGATGCAAACAATTGCATTTGGCTTCTGACATGGCGGCCATTACTAATTTCAGGAAGTCTCAGAACTGCTCACAAGATCTGGGTGACGTCAAGGGAACCTGGCGATGGGATTGGCTAAGCAAGATGAGGGTTGCGTGTTTCCCAGTGGTCGGAGTGACATGACACAAGTGTAATAAAAAATGTATTGAAAAAAATGTATTTAAAAGTTTATTTCAATTGCCAATTACTAGTAGCTTACAATAAAATAATACAAGTCATTCATATTAGTAATTAGGTCTATGTCGATTGCCATTGCAGTTCAGCACAAATTAACTAAAGACTGCGATAGTAGTCTAAGTCTTAAGGCTTGAGTTAAGTTGCTCTGCTCATATATACCATGGACTTATAAGTCCTAAACCTCTGGATTCAAGTCC
This sequence comes from Maxillicosta whitleyi, assembly GCA_029822895.1. NCBI lineage: Eukaryota > Metazoa > Chordata > Actinopteri > Perciformes > Neosebastidae > Maxillicosta > Maxillicosta whitleyi. The sequence continues at coordinate 10,635 of JAPSES010073991.1, forward strand.
AGAACTGAACCTGAATGTGGGTTTAGGTACGCACCAATAGTTGGAGGAGTTTTGTCATAGAAGGTACTGTATGACTCCTCCTTCTGAGTGGCTCCAAATCATCCGTTAGTTCCGTGATTCTC
>JAPSES010073992.1:0-10755 GCA_029822895.1 Maxillicosta whitleyi
TTGAAGGCATTTTTGTTTTTAAACAATTCACATTATTATTGTCACAGATTTTTTAAAGCCTTGGTTTACACTTGTTCAAGAGCTGATGCTGAGTTCACAGACTATTTTTTAATACAGTTAAGTCTTATTTGTACTTTTTACTGACCACTGATGCCATTTCTGTTCCTTATTTATAATGATGTCCATTTTGTGTTTATCCCTGAATAAACAGCTCAGTTTCTTGTTTCCAACCATTGTATATTATTCAAACTCATCTAATTCAGCTGGATAGCTGTTATCAACAGAACTAAAACTCTTTAAAGAAGGAAGGAAGATAAATAACTTTAGATTTTAATACATGCTCGTATAGGCCGGTATCGGTATCGGCCAGTATCGGTATCGGATCGGAAGTGCAAAAAAATATCGGATCGGAAGTGCAAAAACCTGGATCGGGACATCCCTAGTTACCAATATTCAATATAAGATTTTGACCAATAGATGATGCTGATACTAATGTTAATTTATGTTTGTTTTGTTTTTCTTTATGCTCCCCTTAACGAAGAAATTTTCCTCATTAATATAAAACAAGCTACTATTTTAACGTCTTTCAGAACATCATCATATTACTGTTGAATGGACACAGATTCACATGAAGATATTTCCACCATTGGTGAAAACTCAGAATTTGTCACTACCAATATTGGCCACTATCAGAAAAAAAATCAGCTGATTCTGACGTTCAGCTAATATATATCGATGCATCACTACTCAAATTTGAACTCTGAACTACTATAGAAACATGATGTGTGTGTGACTCACTCCCCCCCCTGTAGATATGAGATATTAAGTAATAAAAACACAAAAGTTGTTATATTCCTGTGTTTATACTCTGGCCAGAACACAATTATCACCAGTAGATTTCATTTCTGTAGTTTAATCCTTTTAAATCTAACACATGGTCATTTTAGAATTCATTAAAAGTAGCCGTTTGTGTCTGAAATTGGTAGATTAATGCCATTTGTACAACATATTTAATTTTTTTCAGCTTTTCCTTAAAGTAAAGTCTGTAGGAAGAGGCTTAGGACAAAGCTTCCTAGAAAGTTATCATGAGAAAATACAACTTAGCAGAGAAAATCTGATTTCTGGTTCTGTCTTTGTTACAAGCAGGCATCACATTTATTCAGTCCTGTAGGGGCTTTCATGAAAGACTAGTCAAACAATGCTTTCCAATAAATTATAATTATTATGATTAATTTATTCATTATTCACTGTAATTAGGGAGTGACTCGTACTTTACGTCCTTTACATTTTGCTTTCAGCATCTCACTTTTGTTTGTATTTGCGGATCATTTGAGAGATTGTTGGCTTTACATTCATTTTTGTGTTCACCATCTTGTACTTCACGTCTCTTGGGGTCTCAGCTTGGGCTCTAAATCAGTTTTCACCGTACCGCTTCTGTATTTACACTGTGTTTCATCATCAGCTCCCCTCGTTTGGCCTCTCTGGTAAATTAGATGAACCTCCAGATATCACACAGGAGAAATATGCAGCTTCCAAACAGCCAGACATTATGAAAAATTATTGTCCTTGCCAGCGTGAATTGGGTAAATGTTGTTCAGTGTCAAAAGTATTGAACACTGATATGTTGCTCTTAGCCATTTCACCCGTTCTCACCAAGGATTTTACAATGTCGCTGTCATAGAAATGCAATTTATGAGCGGTACAACAGGAAGGTTTGGTACTGGACTAATTTAATTGGCCTTGTTTTTTTTTTTCAGTGCTTGTAATAGAAAATATTCAGGCATAATGAAATGTATGAGTGCGTGTGCATGTAAATGTTGTAAACCACTGACCTGACTGAATGAGGACTCAGATACAGTTGTGCATAGTTATTTGCTTTTATACCCAGTGTGGATTTGTGTGTGATTGTGGTAACGGAGCAACAGTGACAGTTCAGAATTCTGGATAATGGTTATATGTATTATGTGGTTGCATTTTATAACTTAATAGCCTGTTTTGGTTAATTATTTAGTCTATGAAATATCCAGAAAAATAAATAATTGTCAGTAAAAATTAATTAATTAATCATTTTCTGAACCCGTTTTATCCTCACTAGGCTCACAGTGGTGGCTGGAGCCAATCCCAATTGTCAAAATTGTACAAAACACAAAAAAAGCATCAAATCTCCCAAAGCTGTAACCACCGAACATGTGGCTTTTTGCCTGATTAAATAATTAAATAGTAACTTCAGTTTTATTGCATCTAGTTTTGTTGTGGTTAAACTGTTTAGAAAGGACAGCTGGTGTCTGAGGGAGAAGTATGGTTTAATACAATAAGCAGGTACATAATGTTCACTTGTACGAGCTGTCGTAGCAGCTACCTCAACAGTTAATAGTTTTTACAGAACGCCTTAACACTTAATCGAGAGTTGCTCAAAGCAGATCAGTGTGAAACAAACACAGTGTAGTAAACTTTAGAAATAAGAAAGAACACAGAGTATTATAGTCAAGTCAAACTGGTATTATATAAATAAATAAATACATAATATTTCACTGTTTTCATCAGTGAATAATACCTCATTATTTTGACCTAATGATATGAGAATAGGCACTGAATCACACCTTGTTATATGTTACTTTTACCTTTAATCTCATCATATCTTATTAATGTTAATATATAGTTGAAAAATAAAAAAAGCAATCTCTGTCCACACTAGTTTTTGGCAAATTTTCACAAATAATCTCAGACCATTCTGACAGCATGAAACACAAATTAAATGACCATGGGTCTGTTAACACTGCAGGGCATTTCCTGGAATGTTTCCAAATCACTTAAATAATAGCTCACTTGCTGCGAATGTTATGAGTGGTGTTATGATAAAAAGCAGTGTTTAAATGCACAGTATCAGTTAAGAGACGATGCAGACAGAGTCGCCTGTAATTTAGTATCCTGGTTGAATTATCAGATGGAATCATAAGGCCCGTTTGGTGGTCTAATTTAATGTCTTTTTCATTTCTATCTCATAACAAAACTACAATAAATTCACAGTATGAGTACGTATCAACTTATAAGACCTAGTAGGGCAACAAGAATGTGGGTGTTTTTAGAGACTCCGTTTTTGGGAGTTTAAAATGCAAGACAAACCGTGAATAAATGCAGGCACTCCAATCAAAAAGTGTTAAACCTGATCCGTTTTTGGCACGTTTAACTTTTTTTTTCACACTATTAATTTACAAGTTCCTGAATAGGTGTAGATTCTAGTTGTGAACATAGCAAAAAAAAATTATGCCTTTTAAAGGGTTTTCTTCTTCACATAAAAAAAACCCTCATATTTGACAGCTGCTCCAAATAACAGTCTTATCATCTTCGCGCACTGCATTAACTGATAGTTTACATTATAGCTCTGTTAGCTCAGCTCTGTTTTAAGACAGAAAACAGCCACAGTAAAAGCACAAATCACCTGTTTTCTGTATGGTTTATGTTGTCGGTCATCTGAATCATCCAAACAAGGTCAGAACTGTCATAATTTTGTCATGTGGATCAAGGCATGGGAACTTAGGAAAGAGAACATCAAAAATGATAACTTTATACTTTCATAAACCTCATAGTCAAACTCACCTGTGTAGAGGAAACTCTACACCAATACAACTGATTTCTGCATCAAATTCAATTGTTAACATTTAGAGCCGTGTCCAGTAGTGAAACAGTGAACAGCGGTGCTTCTGTCTTCTTTATGACAGTTTTTCTAATGCTAGATAAAGAAAAAAAATAGCAAATCATTGCCTTGCTGACATTATATAGTCAATATCACCAGATTCTTGCAGTACATATCCTCATTTCTCCTCGGTCTGTGATTATTCTGTGTCCTTACTTCTCAGGTGGTTCGGTTGACAAACTTATTGCGTCTCGTTAGTAATTTGCAATATGCTTTTAATGATGAGCACTAATGAGTGCCTTTGTCTTTTCACCTTTCACCGCCCTGAAGTGACTCTGTTGTTTTAATTAATGCCGCCAGTCATGCGTTAAAGTTATTTCCTTTAAGGCTTTTTTTTTTGTCCTGCAGGATTTGATAGAGTTAATATAGAGTTTATATATAGGCCTTTAAATTCCCACTGCAAGAAAACCCCTCTAACAGTGTAAATATGTTATCATTTAGCCTGTGTATATGTGTATCCTCTTGTATACGGCTGTGCTCTGACACCTTGCACGCGCATTTCCCTCCTTGTCCCATATGCTCTACGATTTAGAGGCACTGCTCTATTCTTCATCTCTGCTGCAGGCCGGCAGCTTTCAGCTCCAGTCTGTGGTGATGGAAGTTTATATTGACCCATAAATTAGCTCTACTGCACCGCCACATCCAACCGACTGCTCTCAGAAATGATAGACTCTGTTCCCTGTTCGCTGCAGATGAGAAAAGGAAAAACAGAGGAAATTATTTTCTCATGCTGCATTTTCGTGTCTATCAGTGGCCCGCCTGGACACGATGATACAGAAATTTGATTTGTTAAAAAGATTTGTTCAGTCGGTCACACAACACGTTTACGCTTTATCAGAGGAACAGGCTTCAGGCTGTTGCTGTTATGTACAAATAAAGGGACAATTTTAGGCTCTAGTTTCATTTCTTTTTCTTTTTTTTTTTTATTTGACCAGCACAATATATTTTAGGGATGCAACAGGGCAGGTTATCCACGGTTCGGTACGTATTGTGGTTCTTGTGTCAAGGTTCACTGTTCAATACGGTTCGGATGCAGAGGCTGTGTGCTGAAATGTAACTGGGAGCTGAGGGAGAGCCTTAAAGCCCATGCACGTTAGCTTTATTTATGTAAATAAGTACGTCAGTTTCTAATGTTGTCATGTGTCACTGCCTTCAACACTGGACACTTTAAAAGCCTAATTTGCACTTTTACCCTATCTTATTCTGCTTTTTAAATATTTATCTACATATATCTTAGATGTGCCTCTTTTTGTAATAGGTGTCTGCGTGCCTCAAGCTGAGAGCTACTAAACAAAATTTCCATGTGCCTTACGTAATGGCATTAAAGATTCTTGATTCTTGATCAATTCTTCATACTTCCACACATTATGTACATTTAAAATGAGCGTTTCTCAATCGATCCACCAGAGGGCGCTGCTTGTAATTTACCATACTGGCAGAATAGCACAAAGAAGAGTTAAGTTTTTTGAGAAGAAGAACATAGTCGATGATAACAAACAGGGGATGTTTTGTTAAAGTGGATTCTAATGTTAATATTCAGAAGGGTAGTTGGAAGTAGAAGGCCAGGCTCCGCATCATGTTCCATCTGGGATCTGTGTCCGGCTCCAACCAGTGGCAGTAGAATTCCGGGTGTACTGTTCAATATGACGATGCGACACATACCGTTGCACACCGAATACTTTTAGATATTGTACCTTTAAATACTATATAACTGATACAATGCAATTTATACTTTGCTCCAGTGTATTACAGCTTCTTTCTTGCTCTACTAAAGCTCCAAATGTAACCTCTTTGTTTGCTGTAATGTTCATTTTGAAACCGTTTCTACAGTTATTGTCTAACAGTGGTGCTTTATTTATTTTACATTTATTCGGTTTTTAACAAATAATACATGCTGCCTCCAATTTAATGTGTTGATATTGCACATACTATACAGTATATGGTGTGAGTATAGTTTTGATAAGGGAAAAACTACTTAAGAATCACATTTTGTCTTGCAAGCATGTAGACAAAAAAGAATCCATTAAAATCTTGAAAGAAAAGGAAAAAAATTACAAATTGTGATGGACTAACAATAAGAATGCACATCGTAATAGATTAGAAGCCAATGAACAATGACACAGACAGACAAAACCAGTACAGATGGCAACAGGAACTAAAAGTGACTTTTAACAACAACATGTGTCATTGTTCACATTGGCTTTTTTTTTTTTTTTTTTGCTCTTCCATTGAAAACTTTGAAAGGCGTTTGTATTTTTATTTATTTTTTATATTTCCAGGGGTGGGATGCTTCATATCTTTGGGTTTTAACTGGGAAACAAGACTGACTAAATGTTATTTGACTGTTTGCTTGCAGCCTCCACTGACATCTGTTTTAACATCTATCACAGGGACTCATCTATTCATATGTATAACTGTGTTTTCTGCATATGTAACTGACACAAAGGCTGTGGGTGTATGCATCTCAAAGTTTGTTTGCAAAGCTTACCAGGATTGATTCTATTTTTAGCATTTAGCACTGGTTGGGCATGTTTTCAGACAGATTATGCGTTAGGATTTGATTAGATGACAGAGTTCATCTCTTGCTGCTCAAGTAAATTGGTATGAATTACCTGTCAGAATCTGCTTTTGCACAAAAAAAAAAAAGCAATGAATTACAAATTTTCAAAGCTACCAAAACATGAATACATAAATAATGTCTGGAGGCTGGCTTGGAGACTAGCAGATTAATTATATTGTACCTTATCAAGTTATTAAAAAAAATATATGCACAGATCTGCTGTAAGATTAGCTTATCACTGAGTGGTCATTGGCTACCGTACGCAGTGTTTATCAGATGATAATGCAAATCTGCTGTGTTTAAATCTGATTTTTTAGTCCTGCATCAATGTGATGCAGGTAGGAGATGCATCTTCTTTCCAGTTACACAAGACAAATTTGCATTTTATGATCAAGCAAAATCACTTTCAGCTCAAACCACCTTCGGCTATAGCTGCTTGTCTCCAAGTAAATGAGTGCATATGAAGTTTTTGTAGCCTGTGTATTGTAATGAATAGCAGTGGGAAGTTGTTGCTTTAGCTCTGAATAAACTTGATAAAGTTTGCTATGAATACTGTAAAGATGATATGCACCATATAGGGTTGTATTCCAACTCACCTGGGCCCTCCCACTTCATGCTTTTTAATAATTCATTTGAAAACTTCTGTTTAAATTCACAAGATTTTGTAAATTCCTGAAACTTAATTCTAAATGCCTTTAGTTTTGAAAGGTGCTAAGTTTGGCCCATGGAGTAAAATTTCATCATTAGTATGTGCATTCTCAGACTCATCAGTTACTTATTATTCAGTGGATTGTGTTGAAAGGTTTTCAACATAACAAATGTTAAGAATAATTTGCATCATTTATTCATGTGAACAGTTGTTGCTGAAATGAAATTCATAAACATAATTTGCCAAACTGAGAATTATTATTTGAAAAGAAAAAAAACGGAGTATTTCCACTACCTTTTACATTGTTGCATTCAAATGTTGACCCTGTTAATGGAGCCCTACAGAAGGTATTTGGTTAAAATGGAGTGAAATTCCAATATATCAGATCTCACTAAATAAAGTTAAGAAGCTCCATTGGGCCACGATTTAGGGAAAAGATATATTTATTCATTTGAGTTTTATATACATAAAAAAATTTCACATTCAAATGTTTTTGTAGTAGTTTTAGGATTTTTTCGCATTATCAAAAAAAAGTGTGATACGCCATGAGAACATCATCAGTAGCTGTGTTTCATGAATTTGAATTCGCTAATGGTTTTTAATTTAGGTTGTGTTGTAGCATCAGCAAGTGGTGCTGTAGGCTTTGTTACATACTGGTCTTAAATACAAAGTAGAAGAAGAAGCAGTCTCTTGTTGCTTTTCATATAAAATGACTTTATGTGAATGAAACTGAATGAATGCGGAATAATCTCATCAGTTCGCACTTATTTTTGTACCAGACATGCTATCACTTTTAATCCATAAAGACCCAAACATCCACCGATAACCAAAAACATGTGTTCATATAAACTATTTAATACTACTGATCCATGAATCCCATTAATACATGTAAATAATAGGTGTAAAATACAGTTTGTCATCTATTCACGGTCATCAGATATGACCCATTTGAATGTTCAGAGGCTCCGTAGTTACCATGGAAACACCATCATCTTCTACAACATTGATTCACCAGTAAAACCCATGGACTTAGATCAATGACAGTGGATGAATACACTTGTTTTTGTGTTCAGTGTTTGATATATTTGCTAAAAAAAGTTAATTTTTTTTCAGTTTTCTCTGTTTTTGATATAATAGCCCTCACCTTTCATCTGAGTTTTTATGAACATCTACATGATCATCCAATTAAATTTAGGAAAATACATAATTTACGCTTTAAAAGTGCAAAAGACAGAGGATAATATTATGAATAATGGAGAAATTTCTTTTTTTTCCCCCCAGGTTTTTCACATTTTTTTGTTTGGATAGTTTACAAGTGTAAACATTTTCATAATTTATTGTTATTTCTTTGCACTAAAGCAAGGAGAAACATTTGTAGTTGTCATTCATTTTAGGTTATTATCTTATTATTTTACATGTCTGGCCCAGCTGAGATGAAATTGGGTTGAATGTTGCTAATTGAGTAACTAAAATGAAAAAGTAAAACAAACTGTCCATTTCATGTCAATAATAGACATATTAAAAATAAAACAAACTGTCCATTTCATGTCAATAATACAAAAATCTAAATTAACTGTCCATTGCTTAATGGTGATATACATATCAAAAATAAACTGTCCTTTTCATCATAATTACTCAGTTTTTTTATTTTATTTAATTGTCGTTGCAGTTACACATTTTAACCAGATTCCGCCTGTTAAAGGGTTTTTTTTCCGAGGGTTTTACATGTGTTGTGAAAAGCCTGGAATAGCCCTTTAGCGTCTCTGCAGATGAGCGATGGCGAGAAATTCACGGTAATGATGTGAAAATCCCCTGAGGAGCAAACTTAGGAAACAAAGGGATCAGTGGAAGGATTCCTCTTTACATTCGTCTTTCTTGTCATTGAGGATTGATCTTCCTCTGTTCGGAAAAAGCAGCTATTAGGACACTTTCATCAAGATGTTTTTGCCCTTGACGTCCCAACTCTTTCTCTCTCTCTCTCTCTCTCTCTCTTCCATGTCTTTCCGTCGTCACCCCTCAATTATAGTGTTGTTTAATGAGCTTGCAAGTACAGCCTGTACTGTGTCCAGCCCTCATCCTTACATCAGCCTTGGTGTCATTTTCCTCCCACATTTGACATGTCTCTATCCTTTTGCCCCCCCGCTGCCTCTAAAACGGCTCTGCCTCTCTACCAGTCATCCTCTGTCGATCCCTTCTGTCATTTGTCATTTTCTTGCCTTCTGCTCTTCACTTGAAAATGTCTAGATGTGCTACATCATCTTAAAACATCTGACACTAATGTGTTCTAAACTGAATACACACGTACTTACCTAAAAGCCTGTTTGGAAAGCTGAAGTGGAAGTTGTACCCACATATAAAAAAAGCTGTATTTAACTGTTTTTGTGCAGTTATACCATGAAACATTAAGTTATTTAGTCACTGCTATATTTTAAAAGACAAAAAACAAACAACAAAACAATGTATTGGAGGAAAAAACCTGTAGAGCAGGGATGTCAAAGTCATTTTAGTTCAGGGGCCACATTCAACTGATTTTGGTCTGAAGTGGGCCGGACCAGTGAAATAAGAACATAATAATATAGAAATAATGTCAAATCCTAAATTTTATGTACGTTTTAAAGCGAAAAAAAAGTACAGTTAAACAATGAAAATCACTACATCTACAAACTCTCCTTTCAGACAGTGTGAATACCATGAAGAAACTGAAAAATAAGTGTAATTTTAACAATTATGCTTCATTTTCATTATAAATTACAAACACAGTGGATCTACAAATACAATAAACAGGAAGAATATTGTTAAAATTGCACTTACTTTTCTGAAAACGTTCCAAGTTCTTCATATTTGTTCAGATTATTCACATTATTTGTGAAATTGTACTTTGTTTTAGTATCAATACATGACAATATTTACATTTACAAAGAGAAAAATTAGAATTTTGCAGTGAGTATTTATAGGTTATTATGATTTTTCTGATCTGACCCACTTGAGTTTGGATTAGTCTGGATGTGGAACCTGAACTAAAATGATTCTTAATATCTTAATATTTATTTTTACATTTCACGCATTCATTCAGCGGGCCGGACCGGACCCTTTGGCGGGCCGGAGGTGGCCCCCGGGCCGCATGTTTGACACCTGTGCTGTAGAGGTTTATGGATGCAGTTACATTAATCTCAGGCTGTGACAGTTTATCATAATGAGTAACATGTGCATCGACATCTACTATTTTCACAACGGATAAATATTCAGATGTTGACTTTATGTTCTTTTGTTCAAACATTTACAACAAACTCCACAAAACAGCAGCCGTCAACAGAAGTATCCTCAGTTTTACGTGTTCATCCGTCTCCCTACAATGCCTGGTCTTGAATTTCCATTTGTGTAACTACAGCAGCATTCTTTTACAGCTGCTCCTGTCTCCTCACAACAGTGAAATGCAGTGTCTGCCAGTTTGTTTTCCAATAACTAAGGATCTGAACTCAGACACCTGCTACATGTAGTGAAGGCTGGACGCAATGATATTCTCTGAGGTGTTTTTTTTCCCCCAAACTCTATAAATTGTGATGAGTGTTTATAGTGTAAATGCTGTAGTGAACACTTTAAAATCGATAATTGGACAAATCAATATACTTTACAGTTTTGTCGCCACATAATTCCAATCCAATCCACTTTATTTATATAGCACAGTTTAAACAAACGCAGGGTTTCCAAAGTGCTGTACAGCAGGCAAAAATAAGTCGATGAATAAAATCAGTAAAATAAGTATAAAATAAGTTTAAAAAAGCGCTTAGAATGCATAATAAAATAAAAGCATAATCCAATAAATAAAAGAATAAAGAATAAAATCAGTAAAAT
>JAPSES010073994.1:0-10754 GCA_029822895.1 Maxillicosta whitleyi
AGTAGTAGTAGTAGTAGTAGTAGTAGTAGTAGTAGCAGTAGTAGTAGTAGTAGTAGTAGTAGTAGTAGTAGTAGTAGCAGTAGTAGTAGTAGCAGTAGCAGTAGTAGTAGTAGTAGTAGTAGTAGTAGTAGTAGTAGCAGTAGTAGTAGCAGTAGTAGTAGTATTAGCAGTAGTAGCAGTAGTAGTAGTAGTAGTAGTAGTAGTAGCAGCAGCAGTAGTAGTAGTAGTAGTAGCGGTAGTAGTAGTAGTAGTTTACAGACATCTGCATGACAAAGAATCACAGAATAATGAGGTCTGAAAATATAAGTGAGCAAAAATATTTTCAGCAGTCCTTGGATAGAGGTGATGTGGTAGGAGCTGTTTTCCTTGACCTTACATTCGATGTGGTCCGCCACAGTTTGCTTTTGTCCAAATTGTTATCATTTAATTTCTCCAGTGAGACAATAAAGTGGATTAAATCTTGTCTGACACAGTATGCCAAAGTTGACCAAGAAATACAAATATATATCCACACACATTTTTGAAAATAATACTATGGGCATTCCACAAGGGTCTATTCTTGGTCCTTTGCTTTTCAGCCTGTCCCTTAATGACTTGCCCTTAAACTGCTGAGTGGTTTATTAAAGTCTTAACACTGAACCTTAAAGACAGTCTCAACGTGCTTTTCAATCAAATCAAAATAGCAACAGTCTAAAATCGCCATAGATTAGCAAGAAATCAGTTTGGTGACACCTCGAAGACCGAAGAGTTGTATTAGATCCTGAACTCAAATTGAATTACCACATGAAGAAGATTTCCAAAGCTGTATAAAACAATCTAAACCAAACCAAGCATCTCCCCTGGATGCTCTGCTCTTCTCCCATATATCATACTGTCTAACACAGTGGGCTCAAGTAGCTCCTACTAACATAATGTGCACACAGTTGAAAACCCTTGGCCTGATTTATGAGTTGCACTACTGCCACCCAGTGGATTGATTTATTAGTGCATGCCAAAGTTTTTGCACATACAGATGGACAGACGGACAACATACTGATGGCTATATAAATAAAAAAGTGCTCACTAACACAGATTTGTGAACAATATTTGAGAGAAACAGGCCTTTTGTGTACATAGAGAACAAGTTAGAAGTTTGAGTTCAGGTCATGAAAATGGGACCAAAAATAAAAAAGTTACGTTTATATTTTTGTACAGTGTATGGTCTGCAAGGTGGGTAAAGTGCCTCACCCAAGGATACAACAGCACATGACTATAGGACAGAGCAGGATTTGAACCGTCAACCCTTCTGTTATTGGACAACCCACTCTACCTCGTGCATCCCTAGCAAGTAGTGTGCCTGTACTTTACACAGTTGTAACATTACTGTTACATCTGTTGTGTTATCATTTATTATGTAACTGAAATGACTTGATGGAATGTAATATTCCACTGTTAGTCATGTGGTTGGTGTTTTCAGTAAGTTTTTGTTCTATCCCTCGCTCGTCTCCTTCTCCAAACCAACACGAGGACGGGCATGTCATGTTCATTTAGGCTTTAAAATTGTAGCTTATGGACCAATGGACACTGTCGCAGAAGGTTCATCCATTATTTATAGAATCCCTGTGGATGTTTCAAGAAACGTTATGACAATTATAACAAACATAGAAGTTCCATGTGGAAATTTGCATAAATGTATGACAACAGTTGCAACTTTTGGACAAATTTTTAGGTTTTTGGCGCTGACTTTAGTTTCGTAGAACATATCTTATCACTTTTGTGTGCACCAGCTGTAGGCGTTTTCTCCATTAAGGTTAAGTCCAGCTCTAATGAGTAGCAGACCCTAATTGATTCCAGTCAGTACCAATGAGACAAATCAACCCACCAAAAGCTCATTTCCATCCCCCTCTCCTCCTTCTGGCTCTTTTGAATCTCTTCTGAGTAAACAGGAGTTGAAAAGAGTGGCAGGAGCAGTAAGCAGGTGGAGACAAAGGGGAGCGAAAGGTGCACAGATGGAGAGAGAATGAGGGGGAAAAGCTAATGAGAAAAGCGTCATCACTGGGGAAACACACAGTATATGATAAAGAGCGAGAGGAACAATATTTTGTGCTCGGATTACGTCAGTTTCATTTTGGCTGCGACATCTAAGCTGCAAAGTATCTACGGTATACAAAAGTACGCACTAGAGAAATGAAGACAATAGAGGAGTTAACAGAGGGAGATGAGACAGATGGGGTAATCCAGTGACAGACAAAGAGGCATATAAAAACAAAAAAGGATGGTAGGAACATGAAAGGAGAAAAAAAACTTACGAGAAAAGAATATAAAAAGGATAAAAAGATAAGGTATTCAACTATTGTTCCGCAGCCTTTAACTCTAATATATATAAGGGGAAAAAAATTAACACTAGAACATTTTTTCATCACCCTCCTTTATTCCCTCTTTCTTCATTATCGCCTCATCCTCCACATTTCTTTCATGTATTCTGTTTCTGTAATTGTTTGTGTCAGTTCTTTGTGTGTGATGACACATTCTGTGAAAGACACCCTTCCTGGGTTCTTAGAGTAATTACATAATGAATGCAATGCGTGGCTTTAGCTAATTTGGCAAAACAGGAATAATATAGCAGGAACATACCCACATTGACAGTGTGGCATTCACTGCAGTGTTAAACTGAGCATTGTTAGCTTAGCTTTTTTTTTTTTTTTTTAACAGACTTCACGGACATCTCAGTGTATAACTGTTCTCCAAACCCTTTCTTTGACATGAATACAGGTTGTTTTGAGAATATAAATATTTCCCTGTGGGCAGATTATCTGGTACCCTGTGGTCATGACAGAAGTTACTCTAACTCAGGGGTGTCAAACTCATTTTAGTTCAGGGGCCACATTCAGCCATATTTGATGTGCAGATGGCCGACGTAGTATAAATAATGACAGAATAATAAATAAATAATGTCAACTCTAAACTTCTCTTTGTATTTTACAGTGAAAAAAGTAAAATGACCTGATGAAAATGTTTAAATCTACAAATTATCCTTTCAAATAATGTATTATCAACACTATAATCACTATTATGAGTTATTTTATCATTTCCACATGTACATTATAAAACATTGGATTGATAGATACACAAAATATTTAGTAACAGGTGGAATATTATTAGAATAGCATTTAATTTTTTGCAAAATTATACTTTGTTTTAGTATAAATACATGAAAACGTTTACATTTACAAAGACAAAAATTTGGATTTGTGACTATTTATAGCTTATTATGACACCGAATTGGTCTCAATGTGGAACCTGAACTAAAATTTTTTTGCATTTCACAAATTCATCCCAGGGGCCAGATCGGGCCCTTTGGCGGGCCGGATTTGATCCCCGGGCCGCATGTTTGACACCTGTGCTCTAACCAAACCTTATTTAGACACATACTCGTCTTCATCCACTTATCTGGGTCTGGGTCAGCTTCAACCCTGAAGTCTCCTCCCAAACAGACATGGGAACCTCCCCAGGGGGGCATTTGGGAGGCATCCTCACTCGATGCCTGAACCACCTCAATTGGCTCCTCTCGACATGGAGGAGCAGCACCTCTACTCCGAGTCCCTCCCAGATGTCTGAGCTTGTCACCCTATCTCTAAGGCTGAGCCCGGCCATCCTACAAAGGAAACTCATTTCGACCTCTCGTATCCACGACCTTATTCTTTGATCTATTACCTAGAGCTCATGACAATAGGTGAGGGTTGAACCGTAGATGGACCTTATTTATGGCGCTTTTCCACTACATGGTACCGGTTCTACTTGACTTGACTCTACTCTGTATTCCTGTGGTGCTTTTCCACTTACATGGGACCAGCTCGTCTCGTTACTCCGACATGGCACGTTACTTCCATGTCGTCTGCTCAGAGAGTTTCCGAAAAGTCGCTCGTTCTGGATTTTTACATCCACCACCAAAGACTGAATCTACGTGACACTACACTGTAGTTTTGTTCTGTCATCATGTGGATTAATGTATCACTATTTATTGTCTACTTCTGCGACTGATTTTTGTAAATCGCAGGTCACAGAGAAAACTGTCTGACCAATCAGTGTCTGCAGTGTTGTGATGTCACGTTTTGGTATCTGTTCCAGCATTTTAGAACATTGGCTGAGGAAGTACTAAAAAACTAGTATTGGGTCCCAGATTCCAGGGTCATTTTTCGTAATGGAAAAGAGATGTGTAGAGTCAAGTCGAGTAGAGCCGGTACCGTGGAGTGGAAAAGCAGCGTTAGACTCATTTCATTCTTTTACATCTGCCAATCCCATCCATATGCTATCATGTCATATGCAGTAAATATCCTCAAACTCCACCTGTAGTCAGGAGTAAGATGCTTATTAGTCTCGTCTGCCTTTCCTGTTGCACGTGTTGTAAATTGCATTTTACTTTTTTTTTTTACTCCTTACACTTGCATGTCCCATTTTGTCATCAGAGTGACTACATTTTCTACCTGGATCCTCAGTGGGCTCCGGGGAGAGTCCCTGATGTAAATTACACCTCGGTAATGAGGGTGTATATATTCATCTGATCCGAGCTCTCGTCCTGGACTAAGGAGAAGATGGCTAAAGTTTGTTGGTATCTTTCAGGTATGCGACAGCTGTTGATTAATGGGAATGACGCCACCAACATTTGCATTTAACATTTATAAAGTTCAAGCTTAGAGTGGAGGAAAATGATGTATATCTAATCCTCACTTGATCGAGCTCACTTCAGTGGGCTTTTAGCACCACTCCCCTTCTCCTATAATCACTGCTCCCTCTCCTTTATAGCATTGCTTCTTCTTCCCTGGTCTTTATCTGCCTTGGTTTTCCTGGTCTCACACATTACAAGAGATTTATATCAGTCTTAAACTACTTGCTCTGTCCAGTGTTTTCTCCTGTTTTCTTTCTCATCTCATATTAACAGGAAGTGTATAAAGGATGTTAAAGGTTCAGATAGGAGACTAAACACACACACACACACACACTTTAACCTTGTGTTTCATGTAAGTCTTTTTTAATTGTTTGGCCAAATATTGTACATTTTGGTAAAAGCGGCATTTCTATTTTATTTATATATGTTATTTTACAAAATTTTTACAGATAGTTATTAAAGTCAACACAATACACTTCGTATTATCAACTTATAAATGGGGGCCCTTCATAATAATAAGAGACACATTTTACATTATAAGCTTTAATTCATCAAATGTTGTAAATAATTGCAGGCATAAAATACATTAAAAAAACATTAACATATTTACTTATCTACCTAACAATGATCAATTTTCCTTATTCCAATTTTAACCAGCATATTCCAATATTATTCAATATTTTAATAGTAACACATACTAATAATAATTATTATTATCAGACATTTTTGAGCTGCCCCATATTTTGCCTTCAGGTTAAATACTTGCTTTTCTGGTTTCTACTATATGAAATATGTTTCTCCTATAGAATACCATTGGTCAAATAACCGATATGGGTCGATATGTATGTAACAGAGTGGAATGTTTTATATCCGTGTGTTTATCTGTGCATCATGATACATAGTTCATGCCACCGGTAAGCAGTTTATTTTTGCATGTGTCTCAAAAACAATGTTAGTGTTTTAAGATAATTAAGATTAAATTTTTTTTTTTTAATCAAAATCTGTATTTATGTTGTATTTAAGAGCCAAGCTTGGAAACGAACACATTAGTAATGGTCACAAATGGAGCTGATCTGAAGAAAAAAAAAAAAAAATGACGAGATCACATTTGTTTATTTTAGATTACAATAGTCTAGTAAATGTACTTGTACTAATTTGTGGTGGTTTCCAGCATTGGTATTAAATTAATTAAACATTCTTGCTATGAATGATCCAGAAATATGTTTTACATGGAGTTTCAGCTTCATAATTACTGTGACACTTGAAGAATTTTTTTTTGTTTGTTTTGGTTTTGGGCATATTGTCATTAGTCTTAGATTACAGCCAAGTATGTTGTCCTCTATTTCTCTCAACAATTTATATTTAGTAACAGGCTTATTTATTTTTTTAGTAATTGTATTGACAAGGAACTTAATGTAGAAGACAATGGCTTCACATTTTATTGATATTTTCTTTTTTTTTTAATTCTATCTGCCAGATTGTTTTTCTTTCAGAATGAACAGTGATAGTTTGAGAGGTCAGTCCAAGTTCTCTAAGGAAGAATGAAGAAAAACTTATATGAGCATTAGAGCATAGGACGAACAAAAGGCCCATCAAATAAAAGTAGACTTTAGATTTCAGGGTGTAAGGGTTTCTGTGGGGAAGTGGACTTTTTTTTTCACCTTGTCCTTTTTACTTTCCTTTTGTGGAAACTCTTAAATCTCAACTTGATGTACAATCTCTCAGCTTTGAAAGTTACTGAGGAGAAACATTTCGTTGTCTTTCCAGGCATCTGAAGTGCTTTGCCTGGTCACGCAATGTTCAAAGCTGCCATGAGGGTTTTGTTTTCCTTTTGCGTTTGGTTAAGCAGGGAACTTCCTGCTGTTCTTCAGTTCTGCCACTCGACTTACCGTTACTGATTCGCTACCTGGCTGTGTTCGGAGCTGCCGTGATCTTTATTTCCTCGTACCTTTTCTTAACCTGCCTTTAAGTGAGCGTTTCACTGAAGTCGAGCTCAGGTTTTGTGCAATATTTAGTAACTGTCAGCTGATGGGAGGTCTTTGCTTCTTTTTTTTTTCTTCAATCAATTTTTTCCTCCCATTTTCCTGAGATGATCTCCAGCATCATCATCAATCCTCAAACTGGTATCATGGCCTCTGTTGTATTTTCCCCACTGGAACAAAATGTCATGTTTTATTTTTTCTAGTGTCACTTTTTTTTTTTTTTTCTACTGTTTTCCTGTTGACTTCTTGGTGGAGGGTCAAATTCTATGAAATGTTTACAAAAACATTTAATTGTGTGCAGTGTCACTTTCTCCTGTGCATAAAACCTAATTGTTGTTGGTTACTGTCACCCAATCTGTCCTAGAAACAAAATATATTCTATGCACGTGCAAGAATTCTATGTAGTGTCACTCATATTTTAATTTAGAAATTTCTTTTTTTTTTTCTTTTCAAATTTATTATTTTTTTCTAAATAATTACAGTGAATAATTCACCAGATCAACAGACTTTGGGGAAATTAGAAGGGGGGGGGGGTATGCTGGAGTTCATAGGAAAATGATCGATTTTATAATAATTTTCCTGTACATATGAATTTCATATTGGTTCTACTTCTATTTTCAATATAGGAGCCTCATAACCCTCACATTACTTCATAATATCAATAAAGTCTAATTAATGGGAAAAAAAGGAAATTTAACTAACCTTCCACTTCATTAGTGTAATATTAAAAATGCAATATTTTAGTTTCATTGTCATAATAACAGTTATAAATTAGAAGATATTGTTAAAATGTATTAATACTGGCATGGCAAAATTATTAAAAAAGTGTGTAGAAAACTTTAGTACAGCAAAACAACAAAAAATATATTCAACATGATGAGTGAGTAATCTGTTACTACACCATTAACAATGTGAAAGAGCCCAGACTATTGTGTTTTGAAATACAAGTGTTCTCATACATGCACAGAACGGTTTGGTTTTAGGAACAGATCAGGAAGTGACAGGTAGGACTTAAAAATGGGATTTTCTCTGTAATGGAGGTATTTACTCGTCTAAAGAAATCACTATTGTGCTGCATGACACATGTCTGGATAGCTTAGTGGTTTACACAACTGACTTTAGTGCAGAAGGTTGCTGGTTCAAATCCCTGGTGGACTAAGTCATGGCCCTTTATGCTATACCTTGTAAGTCGCTTTGGATAAAAGCATCAGTCAAATTTAATGTAATTATATAGTAACACATGCATCTGATGTAGAAGAATAATCCAAAACTCCTATTAACGGCCTGTCTGGATCCTGGTTTTGAGTATAGTAACTTCAGGTGTAGTATTAATACTCTGTGTACATGCCTTGACTATAAGACTGTACTCTGGTAACAGTACTGACAGTATCGATAGTGAGATCACAGCCACTAAAGAAAAAACTGACAGTACAAACAGAACTCTACATCCTGGCAGGAGGTGTTTTGGACCAAGGAAATGATTTGTTCTATATGTTTGTTTGAGTGTTTATGTATGTTTTGCACACTCCCGCTCCTGTTCATCACCACTTCTTCCAGTGTATCATAACAAACACAAACACACTGTCTTTTCAGGGTGATGTTGTCATGTTGACACTTTGCGTAGTGTTTTATGTCATGTAGTTGGGTGTTCCCTTTAAGTTTCCCATTTCTGTTCTGTATCCCATCATGTGCACTGCTGCTGCTCCACTCTATCAACAGAATCATAATGCACTCCATCAGCCAAAGTCCAAAAACAGGTTTGACAGTAGGGGTGTGCGATATGATGATATTAGATCATGAAGGATTAGAACGTATCGACCATCTGACAAAGCAGAGAGACCATAGAATTGTTCATGTATCAGAGGCTTAAGGTGTTTTCACATTCGTATGAAAGTCTGTATGTGAGTACGTTGGACCCCAAAGACCGCTACATTTTATCAGTGTGAATGCAGATGTTTTGAGCATGAGTACCTTACCCGGGTCCAACTCAGAAGGTAGTTCTGGGTACAGAACATGGACTCCAGTACGGTACAGTGCAGTGTGGAAGCGATCCGTGCCCAAGACTGGACATGACCCAACCACCACGAGACCATGGCTGATGCTCCTGTTTTCTCCTGAAAAAGCTTTGCACAGGCTCGCCATACCGACCAAAGCAATCAGTGATATATCAGGGACAACGAAGGTCGCTCTTCTTCACTTTGCCTCAAACAGGCTAACAGATCGACAAGTATTGATGTCAGTGTAGACAAATGAACAGAACAGTTGCTTAGCAGATCATGTAAGGGTTTGTCTTCTGACTTCTATGCTTGTTGGATGGTGACAGAATTCCTTCCACAACGCCACCTACTGTTCAGCCCTGTAACACCCACTCGTTGATGGGCGTGGTACGTGCTTGTGAACGCAACATCTGTAGGAAAGGTGTGAGCGTATCCAGGTGTGGCACAGATCTGGATACACAGTGTGAAAACACCCACAGTATGCATCGGCTCTGGGTGGAGGTATTGCGCCGACACAGAGATGCATCACATTGGTTCACATCCACGTTGCATGGATTTAACATTGTTTAGTGGGAGTCATGGCTGACAGCAAAACAGATGAATTACCTCCTAAAAAAACCTCCACTTCCATCGTATGGAATTGGTTTGGGGGCAAAGCGCAAATAACAGTAACTTTGCAAAATTTGTACAGACATGGTTTGCACTTCAGATTGCAACACTGTGAACCGGTTCAATCACCTGAAGAGACAGCATCCAAAACAGTGTGAGAGCCAAACTGCTAGAAGACTGAAGCCAGAGGCAGCAGGTAGATTTAAACAAAAAACAACTTTAAAGTAAATATTTAGTAAAGGCCCTCGTTAGGAGGAGAGCAGCAAAGGGTGGAAAGAGGTCATGAAAGCAGTGACTTTACCTGGTAAAGTATATGCAGACTTGTCTCAAAGATCAATGTAAAGACTCGTGATGAAACTGACATTATGATTTAATTTTTTTTAAAAATCTGGATATGATATTTTTGCCATATCGCCCACCTCTATTAGACAGTCACATATGCAAATGTATTCATCTAATATTAATAATATTACATAAATATTACGGCTGTCAAAAGATTAATTTTCTTGATCGCAACTAATCTCCGAAATTTCATAGTTAATCGCAATTAATCTTGATTAACTATGCAACCCCCCCCAGATCCGCCCCTGTGCTAGGGTCTTCAAAGCCCACCAGATCTGAACCCTGTTGAAAACATGTAGGGGGTTGGTTAAACTACATCCTCCAGCACAATGATCAAAACACCAAATAACTGAATTTGATAGTTTAATTAGTTTTCTTTTTTATCAGACACATGATCAGTTTCAGTTTGAGAAACTGTTTACTAATTAAGAACATGGACACTATGAACTTTGTTGGATTAACTGAATTTGATGTCCTGAAAAATGGTTTTCTGTCCCTCCAATCAATGTCAAAGAGCAGAGGCCATATTCACACCTCCTCCAATGGCATATTCATGGTGGAAAACTATGATTTCAGTTTGGAAAATACAACAAATTCACTATTACTTTACCAGATACTGGAATAATGATGCAGTATATTTCAAATAAAGCCAATAGACAACAGCTAATGTTAACATTCAGCCTAACATGATCTGTCTGCTGCTGCTTTGTGAATTCTGAAATATCTAATAACACCTTTTTTAGCTGACCAAGTACTTGAAGCACTTTTCAGAATTAATTTATACCCTCCCAACTGTATTATGCAACACTATCAGACTAATATTACCTAAGAACTGATTGAATGCTAAACATCTGATATCCATTCAGAGTTTCTTTCCCCATTGTCTTTTCAGTTGCTGATTAATAGGGAAGTGATGAAGTGAGAAGATTTTTTTGTGTCTCTGTGTTTATATGACCAGAATATAGATGTACGACATTATTGTATAACGAGTAATATATTTAGCTTTTCATCCTGAGTGTGACATCAGAAGACAGTGGCCACCTTGTACAAATATTTGTGTTAGTATTTATTGTTTATAAGGATGAAGACAGAGACAAAGGCAAATTTACCTTTTGGGCTTTTTTATTTTCAAAAAGAGTGTAGAGAAAGGAAAACAAGTATTAAGAATGAATGACTGGA
>JAPSES010073996.1:0-10751 GCA_029822895.1 Maxillicosta whitleyi
TTTCTCTTGGTTTATTGAGATAGACATCACACAAATTTCAAGCATTTTCACAACCTTGAAAACACTGAATTGAAATTAAAGCATTTTCAAGGAACTCAAGCACCCGTGGGAACAATGTAATGAAGACTGCAGACCCAAGCAGAGCATTTACAGATTATGTAGACCACAGGAAAATGTTTTAAAATGCATAATTCTATATATTTTTTTTTTTTAATTTAAAAGCAGAATATCACTCCTTTAAAAAAGTGTCCTAAGTAACTAGTGTTCGTCTACCGTTTTACAGTCCATTCCACTGTAACACAATGCTTTCAATAACCCCTCAGTGTTCAGATGAGCATGTACTTACCAGTTGTGTGTCAGATGTGCATAGTGCTGGACTTGAGGTCAGCCTGTTCTTCTGTCGTCGTCTATCCAGTCCTGTATTTCTCTGAGATTGACTCCTACGTCTGTGTGGAAGTGAACAGAATAAAAGAAAAGAAGCGGAGGGAAACGGTGAGGTTTTTGAAAACATGAGGAAAACCCACGCACCCATGAGTTTCAAACTCAACCAAAAAATTCAGTAACTGATCTGATTTCATCTCAACGTGTTAAACAGATCACAGACATTAACAAAGTTGCTACTATTAAACATAAATTTGGTTAAATTTCTGATAAAAGTGCCTTCACACATGCACCCAGCAGGGCTTTTTCCATTAGACAGAACACAAAATCAATGCTAGTAATACATTCAATAAATTATTTGGATCAGTTGCCAGTGGTTAACGTTACACTTCTGAGCTGAAACTGAAGACTTTGGGGAACAGCTGCCAAAAATCTTTTTAAAAAATGTACCAAGATTTCTTAGAAACCGTTAGATATTAAGTTACTCTGATGTTCAGTGATCAAGATTTATCTACTACTTGCTGTTTAATTATTTAGGTATTTATTACTTTGACTTAGACATGCAATTCATCATGAATCAAATTAATATCCACGCAGTGACGTTGATGTTTTTAAACTGATTTAGAATTTAGAATAGCCTTTATTGTCATTGTGTGTACAATGAAATTCAGAGTGCTACTCCAGTCAGTGCAACAATATTAAATAACACCAGTACTTCAGAAAACAAGATCCGGGAAAATATAAAATTAAAAAGGTAATATGATGAAAAAATAGATTTTCTTTATAATTTCACAAAAGATAAGAGTAGAGCAAACCACAATAAAAAAAATAGACATAAAATATGAATAGGCATGACATTAACAATATTAACAGTATGTATGTACATCTATGAACTCAAGTCTATATAAAAACAGTGCATTTATTTTTTGCAGAATATTGAATAAATATTAAATTGTTGCAGAACAGAAGATTATTGTATGGCTTATTGTACATAATTTACATTTTGCAGGGTTAGTGCACTTTATTGGAACTAACTGTATGAGGATACATTGAGGGAAGTGATTGTACATTGATAATTGATAGTTTTCCCAATCAGTCAGGTCCGCCTCTGCTTTCTGCATCTCAACTGCACTGCCAAAAGTGATAGCACCGACAGCACTTCATGCAATTACTTTTTATAGTAGCCTTTTTTTTCCCCAACTGAATCTAAATTACAACAATCACAGCACATTACCTCAAACAAATCTGCTGTATATTATTAACTTGAAGCTTTTGAGTCCAACATGAAAACTGTACAAAATCTGCACAATTTGAGTTTCTTGTTAGATGCACTGAAAACAACTGATTCAAGAATATTGTCTTTACTAAACTATGCCATACACAACAGAGATACCTTCACAATCAATGTATTGGCAAACTGCTTGGATCTTGCAGTGAAGGTCTTCATTTTCCATGATTTTCAGAGCAAAACACCAGTTAATCACATTAATTCTATATTGTTCTGTAACTGTAGTTATTAATAACACTGTATCATAAGTAGCAATAAATCCTTTTAAAGAAATGACACATTAAATCAGCCACAGTGCCCAAAATAGACACTTTTTTTCAGGGAAGGCTAACGTCACATGGCTCACATTAGCCAGTAGGTGTCTCACTACACTAAGAAATAATAGCCCGGCCTGGACTCTGTGGGACTGAGATTAGCTGCAGACAAATGCTGCATGCTGGCAGACAGCAGTTGGCCTTTATCCATCAGGTAAAGACTAAGATCGTCTCATCCCAGTTGGGCTCTTATCATGTGGTTAGGGGTACAAAGCACATGGGGAGAACAAACAGTGGATACGATTACCACTGAACACAATAAACTTTAAACCCTTGGAGCATTCTTTCATGCAGAGCTCATACTTGCCCAAGAAAACACTGAGTTTCACTGGTGTAAAGCAGTGTCTCTGAAGTTCAATGCAAGGCTAAAAACAAGCCTACACTGTCTGAGGAGCCCACCCTAGAAAACATGACCTCTAAACTTTACAGGTTTTAGGACAGCCACACCTATGGAACTTCAAAAAGATGAGGAGAGACAATCACCTTGTCTTGTGATTACTACCCTGCTTATCCATAACCACAGTTCCCAGCGGAAGAATCCAACCCCCTGCCTCTGAAAACACACTCCACACTCACCTCATCTGACAGCTAGCTCTAATGTGTTGTTTTTGGTGATATAATTATGCATGGTTGAGGGCTTCGCTCACTGAAGTTCAAGTTTGGGGAATGGCCTATAGTGGGAACATGTTGTGCTACTGCCTACCCAAATGTCAGCATCACAGTGATAAAAGTTTGCAATAGACTGCTGAGTGTAAGGGAGGAAGCAGTTTAATAAAAGAAGAATGACAGAAAGTGGAAGGATTCGTGTTGGAGCATGTCAGGGAGGATATGTCACTGTAAAGCTAAATGTGACTCATCATAGCAGATGCTGTTGAATCAGGCCTCTCTGCTTGCTCTGCCTCCTCTATTCATGTTCCCAGGCTACCATTCAACATTCATTCGCATGCTGCAGTTCAAACAAAAGCACTGGCTTCCTAAGAGGCAGAGAGGCCTCGTAACTGAGGAGCACAATGCATATTAGCAAGTGTGTGTGTACCACTGTACACATTTGTGCAAATCTTAACAGTATGTGGAGTGGGTGTGTCTGTCATGGTTATCCTGCTTTTCTCCCATGTCTTTATTTTACACCATAACTTTAAAGAAACTGAAAAAATATCTGACATCCTCATCCTCTTCCATACATAGCAACATCAGAATTATTCCTAACCTGTGAAATGTACAGGATCATTTCAGCAGACACACACACACACCCTAATGGAGTGTAACATGATTGTGGCTGATAACTCAGTGTTTTTAAAACTTCCGTATGATAAATTATACACGTGTCTTTCTTTGCACAACATAAGTTATATTAGTGCTTTTCTACAAGTAAACATTATGTCACCGTTTTTACTGGATAATGAAATGTGCATCATTTATCATTTCGTAGTAGTCATAATAAAACTACAGCAACGTGACACGGATGCACCGGTGTAGGGGAAACACTGGCTTTCATACAGATCACCAGACTGCTCTGAGCCTTAATCTCATTTACTTTTGTACATGTACACATGTTTACTTTTTGCTCCATCTGTCTCAGCACGAGGTGCTAGCTCCAGCACCGGCACATACACACAGAGGATTAGTGTGTTTAGTATGTGTAGCCAAAGTTTGTGTGTCCCTTTACAGCACTGAACCCCAAGTGTGATCAGGAAAAAGTCACAAGCTGTGAGGCTGTGAATAAAGGACCAGACGTGACATGTGTGTAACATTCAGCACTAACAGAGTGTTGGGTGATTTCAACAGTTTGGATAACTCTGCCAGTCCCTGCCAGCCGCGCTGCTGGCCTCTCCTCAACTCTTAACAGGCTCGTAAGCCTCGCTTCTCAATCTGTTCCCACTGTTCAGAAAAGCAAAAGAAATGATCGTCTCCTTCAAGTTCAGTACAACTCGAAGATGAACCTAATTCATTCAAAACAGTCCAGGTCTGTTCAGTGGAGTTCGGTCATGTCCATGTAATTTATACATGACAATGTCTAGAGGGAAGCATCAAAAAGGATGTTATGATCTACCCCAGGGGTTCCTAAAGTGGGGACACGTACCCCCAAGAAGTTCAGGGGGTACTTGAAAGTTTTGGGGAAAATACATTAAATAAATCATCATGAACCAAATACAAAATTCATGAGAGTTAATGCTGAAATATAAAAACATAATAAACACATTCAGAGAATAGTTTTACTGTCAATCATCTTGCTTAAGTTTTAGTGACATTTTAAGAACATTTTTGTTTTATATTATTCAAAATGAGTTTATTTGAGTAGCAAAGTAATTTTTTTTGTTGTTGAAAGCTTCATTTCTTAATTAATGACCAATTAATTTATTTTTAATTCAATGAAAGAGGGCACTTTTCAGTTCATATTTTGCACAAAATTTACTTTTAAAAATTGGTTATTTTTATATATTAGTTGTTTGCTAACAAAGTTTTGAAAATATAAACAGACAACTATGGCACAGGAACAAATTTTGCCTAATTTTTTTAATCAAAAATGCTGAAGCAAGAGTTGGGGTACTTAAATAGTATATCCCAGAGGGTAGTTTGACAACCACTGATTTACCCCACACTTTCCCTCAAACTTTTAAAAGTTTCATTTAAAATAATTTAGTATGACTTAATTAGTTAATTCCTACTGAGTTGTAAAAAGTTGTTTTTCCTTTTACTAAATCAGGTGCAAGCAGCTATTAACTTTAACTAAGGGAGCTATAATACTCTAAATTTGATGAAATAATCAAAGATATCCACCTATTCTAAGACAGAAGTATGATCTGAAGGAACTCCATGTCTGAAATTCACACACATAAACAATTTGAGATAATGCATATTATCTAACTTATTATTACACAGCTTTTTACTACAAAGTCAATCATTTGACATTGAATATTGATAGCTAATTGATGTGAATGTTCACCAGCTACTGTTGTCCATTAGGTTGTATTTGGAACTGGAAATAGCATAACAGAGGGCAGAAGGTAGGTGGTGACGAATCAGAATCAACAATTTCAAAAGAAAATAATTAGTAGTAAAAAAAAAAAAAAAGAGAAAAATCAGTAAATATATTCTCAACAGAGACAACAGACAACAGAGACACCAAAAACATGCATTTGTGGCAGTTTGCACCTCACTGTTGCTGTGGACCCCAGAAAGCACCAGACCCTACTGATCACTGCAGAAACATAAAAACAAATCCAATTTTCTCTTTCACAATGCTTCATAATAAACCCAGTGTCCATGCACTCCACAAGCATGTATACTGTCTGTAGCCCAGCAGTGGCAGGACTTGGTACATTTATAAAGCACGGCTGCAGATGCACCAAAGTCACCGAGCCAAAGTGGGTCAGTGTGTTGCACTGAGCGGTGAGGGATGTGACAGCCCATTAAGCTCTGCTCTCTTCTTTTCCACTGCTTTATTTCATGCAAACTCTAGCCTAATTTCACAATATGTTCAAACTACAGCTCTGTCTTACAATTGGGTGAAAGTCAAAAAATGGAATGGATGAATTTACCATTTTAATAATAATACTAATGTTTTCTGGCTATAAGAACTGAGGACAATCTGATTCAAATACTCTTTGTTTGCTGAAACTACATGGCACATGTTACTGAAGAAACATCTTACCACAATATTTGTCATGATTTTCATAGATTAAAACTTTGATGAAATCAAACTGATTCAATAAATTACACATCCATACTCAGACTATACTACAACAAACACACGGGCAACTGCAGCCTTATGCACAGTCACTATGCATATTTGTATGCGTGCATGTGACGTCTGCATATCATTAGCCTCATAGCATAATTCATAAGTCTTATTTTTAGCCAAATTGTGATGTCCGAGTATCTTTACTGTCCTAACGGTGCTGATTCATTTTACATAATTGGTTCTAATCTGAAAAAATAAAATAAATATCACGTGCAATTATGCTATGAGGCTAACATTACGTCGGCATGTTCCACAGGAGTGGAGAAGAAAACAAAGAACATTCACAGTAGTTCTAGATGTGAAATGTCCTCGCTCTCTCTGAGCTCGAGTCAAACCTCCAGGGGTGAACACTATTGATCTGGCGCTAAAAGGTCCCGGGCTGATCACACACACTCTCTAATAACCTGCATGTACACATGTGGCCACATGTCACAGCAGTTCAATATACACAGCTTTCACTCAGCAGGTTGGCTGTACAAGCAGAGGATGGTGGCGCTGCCTGCAGAGAGACAATAGTGGGCGTGTGTGCGCATGTGTGTGTGTGTGTGTGTGTGTGTGTGTGTGTGTGTGTGTTGCTGTCGAGGGAACATGACTAACAGCTCCTTCACACCATCACTTAACATGCCGCTGATGTTCAAAGCCTGGTGAAGGTCAATAAGTGTGTAGTCCCATGCTAATCTGAAACAGTAGGACTAGAGAAAAGAAGAGTAAATATGGTGAGAAGGGAAAGCAAAACCTGTATGACCATATGGATACTTAATAGTATACTGTCAAGCCCTGTGCTTTGTTTGCTCAGATTTTGAACAGTTTTTGCCCAAGGCTGTCCAACTGTCCTAATGGAACAGGGTGTTTCTCCATTTGAAACCCACAAAACTGGTTCATTTTTTAACAAAATATCCAACGGTTTGCCACACCACACACGCCATATAATTATACCGGTACTCCTGCAGGTTATCAGATACTGAAACACAAAACAAGACACTTACAAAATAAAGGAAATGAACACTTCTGTTTTCCATATACTGTTCTAAGCACAATCCGCACCAATCCTGATCAATACAGCAACATTAAACTACAAAAAAAAAAGGGGGGGAAACTGCAGTACACCATCATCAAGTCACAGTAAAAGCATTTCTATGAAAATCATTAGGTCGTAAACTTGGTGAGTGACACTGTTTTTTCCTTTGACAGTAAATCAACTGTGCTCTTCTTACTTTCATTTTGAGCCATCGCTTCAGGAATATTTAGACTCATCTCCGACTGGAAAAAGGATCATTTATTCTGTAGAGACACGTTTGTGTTTGGCTGATTTGTTTTATTTTTTTAAAGAAGATGTACTGATAAATGATGTTTCTCACACCTTTTAAGCTGCAGGTCATTAGATTAGAGTGCATTTATTACTATTCTGTTCAGCTATCATAAACATCCAGAGGAGGATCCATGTTAAGTAGTAATGCCACAAACACACACACACACACCTAGACCTCATTTACAGAGTTTTGTGTACCCTGTTTGTGAAATTCCACTAGATCTAAATTAGTGTCGCAGCAGCAGCTTGCACCGTGGGGTGTGATTATGCTTTTTTTAGACACACTTGCCTCTCTCTTTCTCCCCTTCTCCCTTTATACTTTACAGCTTTACAGACAGGCTGTTCAGTGCTTCTGTGTTTTCTCCTGGCACATCCCGCAGAGACACACTTGCACACTGACAAGACCTAGAAGATAACAAATATAGTCCACAGCTTTCTCTCACCCGGCCCATGACCACAGCTATAGAGGGTGCAGCTCGAATGAGAAATACAACTAAATCACCTCCGACAACTAATGCAAGGTTCATTTAGCCTCAATAACAGTATCTCTTTATCTCTCAAATGCTCAAATGAACCAAAGCGAGGTGCGGTGCCAAGCCTGTGAGTGGTGGCATGTGGCAGGGTCCCAGAGCAGCGCGCTGTCACGTGTGGGCAAAGCGCTGGCTTACAGTTTGTGTGTATGTGTGCTGGCTTCAGCCTGATTTGTGGCCTAAATGGGAGCGGGCACGCATCCCAGCCCAAGTTCAACTTTGCTGCTAAAGACTGGACGACCTCAGCTTGGTGACAGATGAGTGGGGGGGGTCGGAAGTAGAGGAAGTGCAGCGTTGGCAGGAGTGCTGATGTCTGTGGTCTTTCCCTGCACCGACTATTAAAAAGGAAAGGGCAGGCGAACAATGAAGGGCAGCGGAGTAGTCACTCGGAGCAGCAGCGTTTAAAGGAAACAGATATGATCTCTATGTCTTCCTCTATGAGTCTGGGTGGATTGGGAGACATCACACCACAGTAATAAAACCTCTCATGAGATGCTGATCAGACATATGACCCCGCAGACCACTTGGCAAGTAGAGCTGTTCAAAATGACCACATTGATATACTCTTTAAAGTCAAACAATAAACAGTTTATATCAAATAACCACATAGAAAGGATGGTTTTAGTCCATTATTAATAATTATGCAAACGATTGGTTTATTTTTCTGTTTTAATTTAGAACCTTTGTTCCAATTTTCAATTTAGCACATACGAAATATAAAACTATTCATCTATACAAAACATTAAAATTAAATTCATTCTGCAACGTTTGAACAAATTGTGACTTCCTGATAAATGTCAGACTTTTCATACACAAACCCTGTCCGTACAGAGGTAGCCCATCATTCAGACTAGCTCCTCATTTTGTTTGATTCATGTTTGATAGAGGTGACGTCGAACGAATGTCCTGCCTCCAATGTGCCGGCCGGTACTAAATAAGTGCAATTATCTGCAAAATGTCCAAAAATGACAACAAAAAAAAAATATTCATCTGATACTGATAATTATCACTAGGAATGTTAGATCATTACTTCTTTCTAGTCTAAAACACTGACTTTTGGTCATGAATGACAATTGAAGAAACCAATACATTATTATTATTTGTCATTTTGTTATTTGTTTAGGTATTTTGGTTTTGCTTTTTTCGTTGACAACTAAAAAAAAGATCTCACCAGCAAATAAGTAGCTCAGTGTGAGAGTTATTTTGCATTATGGGTTCAATAAAGTAGAGGTCAATGACATTGTTATTAAAAGGCAGAAATATTGATAGTATACAACACAAAAAGCTTTAGCTCATTAATCAGCCAGCATCATCATTTGATATTATTTCTTATTTTATTGGATGCCAGTAGATGGAACTAAACATCAATGACAAAGTAAACAAAGCCTAAATTAATTAAATTCCTAAAGCGATAAATCAAGATCTTAACATCAAACTACCTGTAAAAAAAAAAAAGAAAGAAAAAAAAAATCAATTCAATTCTAATTTAGATTTTTTTTAAAGCCATTAATTTCCTTTAAAAGTTGGTAAAGCCATTAGAAAAGCCTGATTTTAGACATCAACCACTATCAGAGTGAAGTCTGGACATCCTGATAGGTCTGTGAAGGACACTTTAATAGAACAATATTCACCTTATCATGTACTGAACACATAAACCTGTTATTGTTAATGTGTCAGAGCAAAATCTACATATGTGCATGTGTCCTGTCTCTATTAGTACGACATCCAGCACCGCTTCTCTTTAAGTTAAAGCCTTAGCAGCTGGATGTAAACATGAACTGTTTGAGCTAAAACAGCTTTATCTCCATCTCTACATGCCACCAAAACATGTTTTCTCTCCCACCTTCACATCATCAGACCAACAAAAGACAGACACTCAGCCTTTCACAAGACTATGTGACGGATGGACCCTCAGGGCTTCGGAGTGAGACACTGACTTAGACATGGCATGCTCCAACCTGACAAACCATACAATTATGTGAGAGAGTGTACACACACACACACACACACACACACACACATAAATGCCCACAATTCTGGTTTGAACAATACCCTCTTTCTAGAAATGACAGTTGTGTAATCTAGCTGAAGGAAGTCGGAAGAATTTCTACTACGAGTACATACATAGGCGATGCTGTTCAGTCAATGGAACACATGGCGTCCTCTCATACTGTACAAATACCTGCTGGAATCAAGAGGACCACCTTTCAGAAATATTTAGGTCTTTTGAGGACAGAAATCTGATAAAAGGAAATCAAAGGAAAAAAAATAAGGAGGGTTTCTGGAGCTGAAATGTGTCTGCCATTAATCAAACCTCCATATGTGTCAGGCCGACATGAGAGAGCAGCTCACAGGACCAGGAGCTTGTCCATCTACAAATTAACCCTTTAAGCACCAAAGTTGCAATATTGTGACAAGCAACGTACATTAGTGAAACGGGCGGCTTTGAAATCTTTATATCAAAATGTAATATTTATAAGATGAATATATATAAAACAAAACTCCAGCACATAAAGGGTTAATCTGTCTTCTTTTAGATACTGGCCTGCTCTTCGCTGTTTCTTGACCCAAAACAGTGGTAGACTCTTTATAAAAAAGGCACACAGTAGGTACAGTAAGTTGTCTTCAGTTCTGTGGATCCAAAAGCTTCCATCGTGGCTTTGTGTTCATGATCTGTTTAACTTCAAGTGTTCAGTTATAGATTTGTTATGAGTCAGAAGAACTCAAACCTTTGAATGTGTTCAATAGAGCGAGACTGAACTAACGTGCCTCCCATGCAGCTTAACATACACACACACACACACTGTACTGAACGCATGACTTCCCCTAACATGGCATTGCCCCGTCTCCAGGGCCTGATAAAAACAGCCAATTACAACTTAAAAACACAATAGGACAGCTACTGAAGGAGGCAGGAAGGAGAGGAGAAGAGAAGAGAGGAGAGGAGAGGGGCCGAGGAGAAAAACAAACATGCGATCAAAGTGTGTCAGTCGTCCAACACCTGTGTTCAGCGTGGGCGTAAGAATGAGAACCAGAGCAGCAGCGTCCAAAGACGGTCAAAGAGGGACAACACACACAGTTGTTTGCACTGAGAGTTCACTGGGTCAAAGGTCGCTGGAGAATAAAACATGACACCCAGTCAGTGTTCATGAGAGGGGGGGGGGGGGGGGGGGATTTAGAAAAGGAT
>JAPSES010073997.1:0-10751 GCA_029822895.1 Maxillicosta whitleyi
GAAAATTTCATCAAAATCCATCCATAACTTTTTGAGTTATGTTGCACACAAACAGACAAACAAACAAACGCCAGCAAAAACATAACCTCCTTGGCGGAGGTAATTATCTTGGTCATTCAAATGTTCTGAGAAAACACTGAGATCATCTACCCTTTGGCTGTGTTTTCAGGCTATAGAAAATCTAGCCACTCATGATTCCACAAATATGGTAAACATAATAACAGTTATCAGAGACAGTAGGAGGGTTACATATAGGACTGACCCTTGTAATAAACAAATGCTGCTTAGACTTTGTCAGATTTGACCTGAACGTGATGCTACTGTGTTCCTCCTTGAATCTTGGAGTGACTTCATTTTTACAAATTGGCCCAAAATGACTCCATGTCATCAGTCGTATATAATATTTAGACTCAGTGTTTGGATTGTAAGGAGATGCAGACAAATGGTGGATATTTTCATATTCTAGTTTTTTCCCCTCCTTTCTTCAGCTCCTGCAGCTACAAAGGTTGGGGAAAAAATTGTGGAGTCTGTTTAGTGCTGGTTATTTGTTGATATGACCCAGGTCTATTTTTACACTAATAGAAATTAATGTTAAACACTGTTGCTGTTGTGAGGAATTCTAAAAAAAAAAACTCAAACCATCTGTCTTCTGCATAGAAACCAGTATAAGGCCTACAGTCAGTTATTATGGATGTATGCAAATGAGACAGTGTGTATATCGGGGGTGTCAAACATACAGCCCACCACAGGTTCCAACCTGGCCCACAGGATTAATTTGCATAGTGTGAAAATTACACTGAAGATATTGTCATGGGTGTCTCATTTTAATTGAAGGGCCACTGTCAAGTATTCAAATAATATGGATCCAAAGGCAGAGTTGAAACAAAAGGCTCTTTATTCAGCATCAAATACAAAAACAAAACACAAAAAATTATTCTAATAGAACAAAAAGCGACTCTATCCAGAGCAAAGGGAAAAACCTCAGTGCTGTCCTGCGGACCAAAATGAGGCTGGAGTCTCAAGGAGAGGATGGTGTCTGGCAGGGAAGAGGAGAAAATAAACCAACAAGGAAACTAGGAAGGAGTGTGCTTTAAATAGTGCCTGGTGATAGGTGACAGGTAACAGCTGATAGGTGACGGTGAGTGGGAAACAGGTGAGGTGAGTGAAGCAATGAAGAATAGGCGTGACAGTGCGTGACAACCACAAACAATCCAATATGGTCTCAAATAAAGTAATAGTATAATAACTTATAAATAATAATTTCTTCTTGGTTAAATGTAAAAAAAAAAAAAATATTACATTATGCCTCTAAATACTGATAACTCAAAAATCTTCTCCATAAAAAAACATTAAATCCTGAAAATACAATAATAAACTATGCTTTCCAGTTTAACAATATTCACCCTGTTACTAAATATTTTCTACCTTTGTAGGACCGTTCCATAAAGTATATTTATAAATGATAAGATGAGGCATAATATTGTTAAAATTGCACTTATTTTTCTTTAGAAATGTCAGTTTTTCAAGTTATTCACATCTTTTTTGTTTAGGTAGTTTGTAAATGTAGGTATTTTCAGAATTTAATGCAAGTTTTTTCACTCTGGAACAAATGGAAAAGCTTGAAGTTGTCATTATTCATAGCCTATTATGTTATTACTGGTCGGGCCCACTGGAGATCAAAGTGGACTGAATGTGGCTCCTGAAAGAAATTGAGTTTGACACCCCTGGTTTAGATCATACATGGATCTAACTTTGACAAATGACTGGATCTTAAAAGTTAATCTAAGCACATGCACAGATCATACCTGCCTAACCCATAAAGACCCAGAGCTACTTTAGTGGGAGTTCCCAAATTAATTTTTCTATCTACTTAACCTTCCTTAAGTGATTTATCACCATTTACAATAACATTATTCTCTGTATTTTGCTTTATACTGTAAATCATGTCTTTTCCTATATATAATATCCTATATTTAATTTAGATATTAATGAAAATGCAGAGTAAATTCAAATGGTATTATATCAAAGCAAGAAAAGTGAAGAAAATGTCTGTTTTTCAGCAAATATATCAATAACAGAATGTAAAATCAATCACATTTTTGACATTAGAAAAATCACAAGGCACAGCACCAACCAAAAATGTCACGAAAAGTATATTTATTGAATTGGAAAAAGAAAGTTCAGAGGGGTGCAGCAGCGACCCCTCAGACTGAGCCCCTGGATTGAAGTTGGTTGTATATTGTTGTATATTATGGGATGCATATCCCTCCTGCCCCAACCCAATACCTGAGGTTCATGGGTAACTCATTAATCTATGCATCACTACTGAGGGGGCTTTATAAACAGAACCACCACATCGGGGCCAGTTCACTTTTATTTTTATTATCAAACAGAAGCAGCAGACTGTTATAGTCTGGATCATTGGTGTGTGCAGTTTATGGATCTGGATCACACTGTGGGCTTACAGAACCACACTGTGGGCTTACAGAACTAATCAGGTGAAACTGGATCATTTCCCACAGCACACCTGATGACTTCTCACAGCACAATGGTTGCAGTGGCGCCCCCCTGTGTAGCCACCCCCAGATTACTCCTAGCCATCCCATCGGCCACCCCATTGGATTCATGTGGATTTGTTAAATATATGGTTAGGGTTAGGATTAGGGTTAGGGAAAGGGAAAATGGAGGGAGCTGCGTTTTTAAAATTGCTGCCAAATAAAATCCCAGAATCCATTGCACCCTTGATATGGGCGGGGCGTGACATCTAGCTCCTGTCCGGCAGGCTGCAGAATACTATCTCCCGTAGTCTTGTCAACTTTGTCTCAAACATGTCAGACTTCTGTCGTGAATATTTGAGTACTTAAATATATTATCAGTTAATGTAATTCAAATGTAAATTATATATATGTATACATACACACACACGTTTTTTTGGTCAGGTAAGCCACCCTTAGATTTTGTTTCTGTGGGCGCCGCTGATTGTTTGGGAAACACTAGGTTATAGAATTGTGTTGTATTTGACAGAATCACTGTACAGTTTGATCTGTGTGTGCTTTATACCAGTTCAATGAGTTCTCACTTATGACTCTCTTTGTCTACCCCCATCCAGATTTAAAGCCCATCATGCACTTCACCAGGTCATTGAAGCCAGCAGGGACTGTGTGGTTCTAGTCTTCCTTGAGGATGTCCATGACTACAAGTTATCCCGCTCTCTCTTCCTGCGCAGAGGCATGCTGCGTTCCAGCTGCATCCTCAACTGGCCGGTCCACAAGGAAAGGATCCCTGCCTTCCACCAAAAGCTCCTCATAGCACTGGGCATGACGAATCAGCTGCAGCAGTGACCGTTCTCTGATAGCGTTTCACTTGGTAATGTTTTTACTCTAACCATCCTTCTGACATGAAGCAGTTTTTACTACCGTGTACATATCCATCTTCACTGAAATATGCGTTATTAAAATTTAATGGGATTTCAGACGTGCTCACTCCAAGAAATGTCTAAAGCTCTGCCTGATAGGGATAATATTCAATTTTTGTTCTTGCTCTTTCAACTGCTTCAGGCCATGTTTATTCCATTATCTTGAAAAGAAAATAATACTCCGGTTTCCAATAAATGTGTTTGTTTATGTTGATTATGTTTATGTTGATTTTTTTAAATTTTATTTTACATGTGTATATATTTTTAGGATCCCCTGAAAATAAAGTGGCTCATGGCCAAAGGGCTGTAAGACATACATAAACTAAATAATCATTACATTAACCTTACTCATTATTTGCCTCGTGTTTTGTGGTTATATGTACTTGTCATTTCCGATTTATATGAAGAGATTCCAATGATAACATATTTCATTTAGAAAAGCAGCGTATAGGCTGGTTGCATATTCACCCAACATTCGCTGTGTCTGCATGTGTTGCTTACTCAAGTAACAGTAGTTAAATAAAATTGGCCCATCAAAGGGTCCAGTCTGGGCCCTGGGAGGAATTTATGAAAAAAATTACACTAAGATATTAATCATTTTAGTTCAGGATCCACATTGGGACTAATTCAATCTCATAATAACCTATAAATACCAATTCCAAAATGTTCTCTTTGTAAAGGTTTTTACACTAAAACAAAGTATAATTTCCCCCCCCAAAAAAAGAAAATCAGAACAACCTTAAATGTCTTAAGAGAAGTATGTTTTAATATTTTAATAATTTTAATAATATTCCACCTGTTAGTACATTTTTTTGCGTGTGATCTGTCACTTATAAATACACATGTGGAAATGATAAACTAAAGCATTATAGTGTTAAAATTATACTTTTTATGTAAGTTTATACAAAATATATATACTTTTTTATATATATTATTCACATTGCTTTAAAGGATAGTTTGTAGAAGTAAACATTTTCATCATGTAATTTCACTTTTTTTCATTGTAAAACATAAAGAAAAGTTTAGAGTTGACATTATTTATATATTATTGTGGGTTTTTTTTTTTTTTTTTTTTTGGTTTTTTTTAATTGGTCCAGCCCACTGCAGATAAAATTAACCTGAATGTGGCCTCTGAACTAAAATGAGTTTGACACCCCTGATCTAAACAAACTCCAGTTAATATTTTATAGGGAATGGTATAAAATATTAACCTTTGAAACCAAACATTTAGCAACAGAAAGAGGGAAAGTCCTCTCTGTGAGCTTTTGTGAGGGATTTTATTTTGTTTTATTTTATGTTTTTCGGTGTGCCAGTGTATTAAAATATGAATCTAGAATGTAAGTCTGATGCTTTGATTATTCATGAGGAGGAAAATACTAACTGGGTGGAGAGAAAAAAAGGACGGTCCCTATGGAGAATGAAAGGTGCAGGCTTTGTTTAGATGCTGGAAATCCAGCCCGTCCTATTGTATGTTATAGTGTGAGTCCACTGTTGATAATATGAGGAAAATCTTTTTTGTCCTCTCTGAAAGTCTTGGCAGTCGTCCCTGAAGTAGATAATAGCCACTGTATAATCCGTACACAGTGGCAGATCCGGAAAAACTGGGTGGGGTTGGGGTTATAAAACACATAAACACATAAAACATATTATTATTATCATCATCATTATTATTATTATTATTATTATTATTATTATTATTATTATACACTAATAAAATGCATATAATTTAACATCACTAATGTGGCCACATTTGGAGCCAAAGCAAATTTAATAATGATAAAATAAAATAATTAATCTCTTTAATATTGTTTGCCTCAGTTATATAATTGAATTCCACCACATTCCATATAATAATAATACTAATAATAATAATAAAAGAAAAACATCAGGATATGGTAGAAGTATAGACCTATTTTTGACCTATACACTCTATCACTGGCTGTGTTCCAACTCAAACATATTTATAATATTCAGTCCGTACAGTTCTATGGTTCCCACTGTATAATTATAGATCCCATTCCTTCTGTAGCTGCCTGTTTGTTTTTCATGTAAACCCAAATGCTGTTTTAATAGACTGTTGTCACTTCATTATCAGACTTTAGTCTAGTTTATATTGAATTCTCTTACCTTTTAGACTCATAAATGTGGTGTGTGTATTAGACACCCCATAATCATTTATTTAAAATTAGGTGGGAAAAACTACAGTTTAGTGAAAACAATACATCAGTATGTGAAAGTATTACTTTGACAAACAACAACATGTACAAACATTTTTTACAATCCTTTCAGCTGATTTATTTATTTATTTATTTTTAATATATAATCCTGACATCTGCTGGTTATAGTGATAAACTACAGCAACATTAAGAAGTGCAACTGTGTGGTAAACTCAAAATTAACTTTGAATATTTACCTTGTAGGGAGGACGTTGTAGTTTTAGAACTTGAAGTTTCAGTTTGTTATGACTTTTATTATATAATAAACAATCAAATTAATTCAGCATTATGTTCCATTTGCATTATAATGTTTTGCTTTTTGATGTGCTTTTATTTTAATGTGTAAACACTGAGAAGTGTGGTAGAAGTCACTGATTTGTGGAAGTCTGATAAATTTACTGATTGAAGTTTTTCTGATTGAAGTAATAAAAGTAATTGTTTAGAGCACAGGTGTCAAACATGCAGCCCAGGGTTCAAATCCGGCCCATGGGATGAATCTGTGAAATGCAAAAATTATACTGAAGAAATTAAACATCACTGGTGTCAAAATCACTATTTAATAATTATAAATTGTAATATTTTTTATAATTCAGGTTCCACATACAGACCAATATGATCTAAACTGGGTCAGATCAATAAAATACTAATATAATAACATAGAAATACTGACAACTTAAAATTTTCTCTTTGCTTTTTTGTAAAAAACTAAAATTACATGAAAATGTTTACATTAACAAACCGTCCTTTTACAAAAACTGTGAATAACAACAACAAATATGAATAATCTGAAATGTCTTAAGGTGAGTATATGCATTTTTACCAAGAAAATCCTGCCAAACATGTTTTTAACATCAAAAGTAATCTTAATTGAGGAAAATACATTATCTAAATAACATATTCCAGTGGATATTGAGTGAGACAACTTCTCAATTTAAGCATGTTGAGTCTAAAAATTGTGTGTTCTTTACTTGTTATCAGCATAATTAGCATATATTTATTTAAGTTTCTAGCCTTTATTTTTTAATTCTAAGCTTCATTATGGTCCTATTTTACTTGTAATTTTAAGGAAAAATCCAGTTTAGGCAAACTTCACCACTCAGGCTTCCACCAGTAAAAGATTAGGTTGAAAAAGTCCCATTTTGTGTGTGTTTTTTTTGTGTGTGTGTGTGTGTGTTTTTTCTCAGTGCGTTGTCAATATAAGACCATTTTCAGACAGTCATTCTAAATAGTAGAACACTATAGTAACATTCTGCATAAAGATATAAAACCTCATGATGTTCCTGCAAAGAAAAGTGTAAGTTACATAGCTACAAACAGTGAAATCTCTTGTGTTATTATTAAATGTGTCTGTTACTAAGGCTGTTAAACATTAACCAATCAATCCACATCAAATGACAAAGGAGAGACTAAGTAGGTTAAACACATTGGTCATGGCCATTCAGCTATCAAATAGTAAATAATTAACACGTTTATTTTGCAATTCATATTTATGTAACTTCTTTTAGCAATTATTGTGCTCTATTTCTTCTTACAACTCTGGTATCTCATTAAAGATGATATAAAATGTCTAATGTGTTGTACACATGTCAAATAAACAGGTCCTATTAAGGTAAAAGGTGATCAGAGGCAGAGGGAAGTCAAATCAGTAGCTCCTCCTTCCATCTCTGCTATAATAACCTCTCTACAGTGAACGTGCACTTGGAGAGGCTGGTGCAGTCATTCATAACACAAACTGCACACAAACACACACACAAACACACACACACACACACCACACAAGATGGTCATTTTAGCAAGTAGTTACTCGCTCCCTTTCCTCGGAGTAAGCACCTTCATTGCTGTGATGGCATACCTCACCTACAAGCTTCTCAGCGATTACGTGCACAAATGGATTCAGATGAAGCCCATTCCTGGGCTGGAGGGAACGTACCCTTTCATTGGGAATGCACTCATGTTTAAAACCGATGCAGGAGGTAAGACTGAACACACAAACCAAAAAAAAGATCAGTTTGTGGTGTTTTTGCTCAGCTTAGACCACGTTTCCATGTCCTGCACAATATCACTGTGTCATTTGTGTTTGTTTCAGACTTCTTCAGTCAGGTTGTAGAGTTTACTCAACAGTTTTATGATGAACCGCTATTTAAACTCTGGGTTGGACCTGTTCCATTTGTTATTCTGTATCACAATGAGACAGTGGAGGTAGGAACATCAACAACACCTCCATGTTTACAACATTTAATTCATACAGATGTTTATTGTGGATGTGTAAGATTCATTTAGAAACATCACACGTTCAATGCAGGCAATAAGAAATATTGTTTTTCATTGTGTGTGTGTGTGTGTGTGTGTGTGTGTGTGTTTTCAACCACTAAGTGACAAAGTTCATTTAGCTTGAAACATGGGTTAACCTTATCTTAAGATTAACCTGTGTTAGTCTCTGTGTAAAGATGTCACTGTACCTTTTCTCCCAATGCATGCTCTTCAACTGAAAAACTAAATAGAATAGAATAGAATAGAATTTAATGTCATTGTACAACAAAACTGGATAAAGTTTAACCTCTTCAGTACAAAAAAGAAAAGACAAATAAAAGAATAAGTAAGAGAAAGAAAAACCTTGGAAAAACCTAATAAAACATCCAATAAAATCTGCGAGTCAATATAATAATACAGTTAATGTAATCGTCAAATAATAATTATTCATTATTATATTATTCATTTTGATCAGCGTTTCAGCTTTAAGATGAATATTTGTTGCCTTTACAAATACTTACTCAATGCAAATGTTCTAAATGAAAAGAAATGCCACTAGAACCCAGGTGTATTTAGGTTGCATGATATACAAGAGGCTGAAAAACAACCACATTGATTTTCTACTCAAATATTTACGTAAAAAAAAAAAACAATATGAACCTATTGTGTATTGTCACAACACAGGAAAGACACAGATGTCATTTGTATTGGAGCTTATTTGTTTTTGTAAATATTTTTTTGTGTAAAAATAAGCTTTTTCCAACTGATTTCATTTTCTCTATCTTTTATCAGTGTATTATTAAATTTGCATTTTTTTTTTGCTCTGACAAGTAAAAATTAACAACAACATCAACAATGATAAAAAAATAAAAAAATAAATAAACTAAAACTTAATGATAATGAAAAGTGAAACCTTTTGTTGATTGTTAATGACCTACAGTACCTTTATTGAACACCAGGGGGCAACAGCCTGCATTTCTGTCCTTCAATACCAACTTTCCTGTTTTAAATGACTTTTATTTCTTCTAAATTTTGCAGCCTCTTCTGACCAAGTCTGTTCATATGGAAAAAGCCTATTTATACACATTCCTCCATCCATGGCTTGGGACTGGTCTGCTCACCAGGTATGTAACAAGGACATAAAAATCATAAATATATGATATAAGAACAATCACTGATTTGATCAATAAAATATAACAATAACAATCAAATCAGACTCATATATTCATATTTTAGAATTATTAAATTAAAACTATTGGGAAGTAAAATCAAAGGTCATTCAAGCTCCAAATATTAGGTCAGATTTAATTTTTTTTATTGTTATGGATCAAATGAAAATTTTTAGCTAATTCTTAATCATCATAGACATTAACTGTCTTTTTCCCGTCGGGTTTATGCACTCACATAGAATAAGCCTTTTTTTTTTTTTTTTTTAACTTAGAAACTTACAGCAAAACTAATGTACACCTGTCAGAAAAATTAGAATTGCATTTGTACTTGTACTCGTCTTTCAGTTTTGTTCAAGACGATTGTTCAGAGCAGATGTGACATAAATAATAGCTTAAATATAGAATGCCTATTACTCAAGTATACAAAGAAATTACTGATAATGATGAGTATGAATAGGTGACGAGGGACTGATCATTACAAAATGCCAGTCAAATGTCAGATAATGGAAGCTGATCTAGTACAGTCACATGAATTCAAACAACATAATTACAGTCGCCCAGAATAAATGTGCCTGTTATTTATATTCTATTATGTACAGAATGTATTCTTTCTATGTGTGCATCTTCTCTAATAGTGCAGCTTTGACATGTTATTATATTTTACTAAGCCATTGGGGATTTAATTTGCAAAGTTGGAGCAAAAATATGTATCTAATAATATATAATGTTGACTGTTGAGTATTTCAATTCATGACAAAAAAAAACAACAAAAAGAAAAAACACTATTTTACTAATAACATGTGTCAAATGAACTCTGAACATAATCCAAGAACAGAATAAAAGGGACATATTAAAGGGTTGTTGTATTGCATTTCATAAGAAAATCATAATTATTTACCATATTATATATAATATATTCAGTATGCCTACAATTTCGAGTGTGTATTAAGAGAAAGTATAAAAGCTTTCATTATGAGCTGAGTGTTGATGATAACCTGAAGGTGGCAGTATAGGAAAGCAAGAGTACAGTATGTTTGCACTGCTCATTATTATGCATTATCTATACATTACAGGCAGTTATACAGCCTGGAGTATTAAGAGGTATTAAGATTTTTTTTTTCTTGCAATAATGTCATTAAATGCGAAAAAAAAAAAAAAAAAAAAACTTTTATAAACTAAAATAAAACAAATCTGTGTGTAAGGAGGTCAGTAAACACAACATCGGCTGTTCTCCACAAGGACAGAATAAGGGTCAAGACCTAGTGACAAAACCTTAAGCACCTCTTTTCCTCACAAACCTCATGACACTTGACATGTTCTGTTTTGTTTTGTTTTTGTTTTCTTTTTTCTTTCTAAGTACTGGGCTCAAGTGGCGTCAACGGCGGAAGATGTTGACCCCCACCTTCCATTTCTCCATCCTGACAGACTT
This sequence comes from Maxillicosta whitleyi, assembly GCA_029822895.1. NCBI lineage: Eukaryota > Metazoa > Chordata > Actinopteri > Perciformes > Neosebastidae > Maxillicosta > Maxillicosta whitleyi. Next base: position 10,480 of record JAPSES010073997.1, read on the forward strand.
CTTGGAGGTGATGAACGAACAGGCTGAGATCCTGGTGGAGAAGCTGGAGAAGGAAGTGGGGAAGGGTCCGTTTGACTGCTCCAACTACGTCACCCTCTGTGCCCTGGACATTATCTGTGGTCTGTGTATTGAATATTTACATAAATATGCAAAAAAAAAAAAAGTAAAATCAACATAACACAGCCAATGGAGCTTTTAAAGTGACGCATAAGGTAGTAAATTCAAAATGTCATAAATTTAGAAAGCCTTCGTATCAATTCCTATAGAAAGAC
>JAPSES010073998.1:0-32102 GCA_029822895.1 Maxillicosta whitleyi
CTTCTACCTTTCTATTTTTACAGGAAGCACGTTAGACTAGAAAGACTAGAAAGTGTTTTCATGAATGAATGAATGATAATCATGCATTATCAGAGCAGGGGATCAGGGAAACCTGAAAATCTGAGGCAGGTTATTTGTAGTGAATGATAAATGCTCATTTCATTTCTAGGTGGAGTTTGCTGTTGATGAGTCTGGCCTTTGGCTTTTGTATCCTGCTCTGGACACTGAGGGCTTCCACCAAGAAGTAATTATGCTCATCCAGCTCCGCCCACGGGACTTACAACCAATCAGGAGCTTCCGTACTGGTCTCCGGCGTGGTCGCTATGGAAACACTTTCCTTGTTTGTGGGGTGCTTTATGCTGTGGACAGTATGGATCGTCGTTTTGCCAATGTGACGTATGCCTTTGACACACACACGTTTACACACACTGTGCCGAGCTTGGCCTTCACAAACCTGCACTCACACACTTCACAGGTGTCGTACTGCCCACTGGACAAGAAGCTGTACACATGGGACAATGGACATCAGATGATGTATGATGTTGTCTTTGCTTATTAGCGTAATGACTGGACACATGGAGGAAACGATACAAACAAATTCAGAGACGTCAGGAAAAAAATAAAATATTAAGCAAATGTTTTATTAAGCTTTTCTTTTTATAAGACTGTGGATCAGTTGAGCGGAATGTCTTTTAGTTTTGACCTCAGTTGCTGCTCTGCCACAGTGAAGGCAGTTTGACCAAGTCACAGCAGCTCACCAGTTAAAACAAAATGTCACAGTTTCCGACAAGGATAATACCACAGGTCATGAACGACAAAGTAGACATGTGTAAATATGTTACTCTGCCTCTGTTCAGACCCTGCATCAGAGTCTTTCCTACAATACCTGAACACCAGGGTCCAGCTGTAGTTGTATCTGTTCACACCTGACCTCAGACAGCATCACTAGATTTGTCTTGAGTGATCATCTTTTGATCAGTGATTGAATCTGAAATTTTCAGTGGATGTGCAAATCCAGAAGTTTGTCTGTGGCATCAAAAATTACTTGCACATTCATTTTAAATTGATTATGTCAAGTAATAGACCTCACATTTTTAGGAAGACAACCTTGATCCTTGTTCTGTAGGGGTTTTTTTTTTTTGCTTTATTTTGCATGACATAGATTTTGTTGAATCTTCAGCATTTAAAAATATTTCAGAATATCAAGTGGATTGTGTCTGTAGATATTCTATTTACTCATGGAGGAAGGGTGAACTCACTGTCATTCAGGTGAACTCAGGCAGCACAACACCCATGAAGCACTTTATTAAGCATTAAAACTCTTTGGGGTGATGCTGTTGGCATGTTAGTCTGCCTTCTGACTGACTGGATAGAACTGCGTCCAAAGTGTGTTCAGAACTAACATTCAAGTTAAGCTGTCTGCTGGTGATTAGATTTAGCAGGATGGAAGTTTATCTGAACGGGGCCTCTGTTTCCATATGTGAATGTGTTCTCCAGATTACAGGAGTCTTACATACTTCTGTTTTTCATTACATGGCAATCCACTTCTATATGTGCCTTTGAATGGCTCAATAAGCTCCCATAATTACTTTGTTTATACATTACAAACACCGTGGTTGTGGACAGATGCTTTTTTTTTTTTTTGTAGTTCACATTATATGTAGCTCTGGAAAAAATGATTTAAGTGCAAATTTCAAGATCTGAATCTCTTGAAGTGTTACTGATGAAAAGCAAGAAGGAAGGGCATCAAACAAACAGATGATTTCATTTGTGTCAACAGCAAATGTAGAGAATTTATTTACTGACTGACAACATTTTCTTTGAGGTTTGGCAGAAATGTTGTCTGATTTATACCAAAAATAAATGTGACTACAAATACTAAAATACTAATCAGTGGTTCTTTTTCCACAGCTCTGTGTTTTATCATGAATATTGATTACTGTTTAAGTTCACTGTTAGTTTAGTGAAACCATTAAGATTCTGTTTTTCATAATCATGTAAAGTGGGAATGACCTAAGTCAAATTTACATAGTTATTCAGTTGGGTTAATTTAACATATCTTAGCCAGACAACTAAAATGCCAAACTAGTGTGACAAAGCCTTGTTAGAAATGTAACATGCAGACTGATGAAGTAACCATGAGGCTGCATTAACCGATACAAACACTTAGTTTAAACATGCATTTTTGTGATCTGATCAGAGGTGGCCTGACCTGTGGTCAGATTTTTGTTCTGTTTTATATGCAAATACACGTTGCATTCTTTTCATTTGCAAAAACCAACATTCAGGGGCTTTAAAAGGAGAAATCAATATGCAGATATTCTTTGGTGTGCTGCAGGAAAACTACAAAACACAAGATGTTTGATGCACTAGTAATATTTGGATGTGGACCAAACCGGCTTTTGACTGGATGGATTTACTATGACATCATTAGTGTGTAACTGAGTACGTTCCAGTTGGTTGAGTAGCCTCAAACCAATGATCTAGAAATATTAACTTTCACACTTGACATAAAGTGTATAGGTGTAGGTTTTCAGATCTCCATAGATGCATGTTGACGCAGGTGTGAACAGGGCAGTGGTGTCACAGATACTGCCCACAGCAGGACGCTGCCTTTACTGTTATGTACAGGTGAAGTCAATAACCACTGAGACCAAATGTTTTGTCTTAAAGAAAAATACAACAGACTGAAGATACTGTATTTACAGCTTTGTATCCTGTAAAGAGCAGCAGCATCTTGTTTCATAGACTTGTTATTATACTTTGTGTCAGCTACTCTTCACATTGTAACTTTTATCAACATAAATGGGAGCTCTTACCCTGGTTGGTACATTTAGAAAACTAAGTCCTGTAAAAAAAACCAAAAAAAAAAACCAATGATATCACTGCTCAGATTGCTTTGCTTGTAAAATATGCCAAGACAAGGTTGAACCGTCTTGAATTCAACGGCTTCAGGTGTTACTTTTTGCTGTTTTGTATATGCTGTAATTTAAAATAAAATGTTTTGAGATGTTCTTGGTGAACTAGTTGGAGCTTTTTCTTTTTTTTTTCTTCGCTCTTTCCATCTTATTTCTGGCGTTCAGTTTTCCTGGATGCAGCAGAGCCACTGGAAGGATCTTTAGATGGAAAAAAAAGCCCCAGCCACTGAACAGAAAACTCAAGACAAAGACCAGATGTTCTCAATGTTAAAGACACTTACATATAGTATTTCAGTAAGGTTTGATAGATGGGACGTTACCAACAATTACTCCCATGCCTATAATGAATAAAGGGTCTTAAATTGCTGTTCCCACAGGTGTCTAAAACATAGGTGTGGCAGGGAGTGGGTCGTCTGTCTAATGTTGTTATTTCACCACTACTGGGCACATCCGGACCAAAAAAGGTTGATTTTCAGATGGAAGAAGCTGGGAGTTTCCAGCAGGGGGCCTACCTGTGTGTGTGTGTGTGTGTGTGTGTGTGTGTGTGAACCTTTCAGTCTAACAAATATTGCTTTTTAATTTTGCTTATTTAAGCATCTATGACAGATACATTATTATTATTTTGTCTTGGCTTATGATATTTTTATTGATCTCAGACAGATTGTGCTGTGTAGGGTTATAAATGATGGAAGTCAGAATTGTAATTCAACTAATACCATAAAGAACTCACGCAAGGCCAAAATTTAATGACGTGCATTTACGTTTTATTTAGGTACAGTTCACCTACAGTGATACTTCAACTCACTTAAAATCATTCAGTTTTCTTTATGCATCTGTTTTCCATTCTATTTGTGTGCTAATTAAGTTTGCTTCCATTCACCAGATCAGTGAATATTGTATATCAGATGTAACTGAAAATATGGTTCACAAAGGAAGAAATGAAAACAAAATGATGAAATATGATTGTTAGGATAAAGGGCAGAGGGGCCCCTACCACATGGGAGTCAATAAGTTGGTTTCATGGACTAGTTTATTGGCCCTTTGCTTCAGTTGCAGCCTCAGAGGTGTGTTTGTAAAGGAGCTTTGCAAAACACTTAATCTAACATGGTAGGGAAAGGGAAAATAAAAACAGCAAGCAATGTATTTTTCTTGTGTTTAGTTAATTTATACTGCTCATCTAATTGTAAAAGTCAGCAATAAAATGAAAACTAAAAGTCGCAAATATACACACATGCTACTTTTCTTGAAGAACATATAATTACAAATGCATAACTCATACCAGTGAAGTTGAGTGGATCCTGGAGACACGACATCAGAATTATGTAACGCATTATGTTTATTTTGTGACGTCTGTGTGTGTGTGTGTGCGTGTGTGTGGGAAGAGTGACCACCTAACGGCATTGCAGAAGAAAGACGCTCATTCACATCTACAACTTCCTGAGAAGAGGAGGCTTGTGAGTGTGAGTCCTGTAGGACTGTCAGGCTTTAAACCCAATGTCTGAAAGTATGGGGACCACACACACACTCCAGAGAACACACGGTTAGGATGATGTTTAACCAAGTTCAGAGAGCACAGTGTGTGGTTCACAACACACTGACTTACTGTAGAACCTGTGTACTATACTCATTCCTGAACCCAGTGAGTTTCAGATGTGCACACAGGAAGAGGAAAAGGAAGGATAGAGAGATTATTATCCATGTAGAGGCCATTTAAGGAAGAAGTCCAAAAATCTGTTGGTATATTGAGTGAACTCTGAGCAAAGAAAGGAAACGGAGCAGCAGCAACACAAGAAAGAAGTTGTGGTGTGAAAGATGGATGGCAGACTTTGACTACCCCTGACCTTGGGGCTCAGGGTCAAGGGTCACTATAAAGGTGAAGAGAAGCAGAACAAACCAGATCATAAATATCAGAAGTGATTGAGAGTCCTAAGACATTTTTCACAGGTCTGTTTGGAACTGCAGGCTTATGTAAAGGAAGCATATGCTAAAAACCATGGTCACATTTTGTCACATTTAGGTTTAAACCATGTTTGAAAACTGGGTGTGAGTTTTTTCAACTCACATTTTTGCACATTCATAAGAATATTTGTCAATTTAGAGATATTTTAAATAGTTAAATCCAAATATTAAATGTTTTGTTTAAATGCTAAATGTTAAATCTAAAAGTTAAAAATAAATATAAATGTTAAAATTAAATGTTATATCCAAATATTAAATCTAAATGTTATATTTAAATGTTATATCTAAATATAAATATAAATCTTAAATCTTCAGAGCAAACATCAATTATTTTAGTTTTCCTGAGGTTTATATTTATACATGTAAAGTATGTCTGACAAAACTGCTCAGGCGCTTAAGTTTCAATCAATATCAGACACATTTGGACAGAATTCACTGGTTTATTTAATCAGTAAAAGCTCAACCATTACCCAAATGAACTGGGATAGAAGTTTCTGCAAAACATGAATCTGAAAAAAAGAAATGCAGCTGCTGGTGAAAGGTTACTAAGTACTTTTGCACAAGTACTGATCTTTTAAGATACAATGTTGAGGTAATTTACTTGACTAATGTTATTTTTACTTTACTGCAGCTTTTGTTACAAGTTACTTGAAGATCAAGATTTTACATAATTGTTAGATTAAATATAAAATACAGCACATTTACCAAACATTTAACCAGTTGATTCCAACCTTTTTGCCTAAAATCTTACAAAAAGCAGTGAGAATTCACCTCACATTGTACATATTCATGAGTGGTTATGAGGTACATGAAAGAAAAATTATAAAGTTTTCAGGTTTTATTTCAATAAATCTTCAAATCATCATTATTTCACCACAAATAAAAGTCCAGCCACCTGTGAGAGTGTTCACTTTATGAAGGAAGACAGTATTGATCTGTTGTTATCCAATAGGTTATTCATGTGCTTTAAATAACGCTGATGCTGCAGGCCAGAGTTGCTGCAGGTCTCTGCCAAACAGCTTCAGCCAGTTGTGTTCATCTTTTCCTACATCTGCATCTGTGAACAGAAACTGCCAAGTGAGCTGCACACTGATCAAGGACACTTCTTTGATTTATTTGTTTTATTGGAGCTCAAGGCTGTAACAGCTGGGACCTGGTTTTAACTCACTGATAGATACTGACAAGTTAGTGTTTTTGTATTTAAATAACCTTAACAACAGAAAAGAATTAAAGAACAGCTGAGGAACAGAAGGTGCATAATATATTTAATGGGGGTGTGATGGAAGAAAAGCATGGAGGTATTCTTTCCAGTCATTTCCTTGTTAAACACGATACAAAACCTGTGTTGAAGTGAAGGAGCTGAGCATGTCCATAAGTCTTGTTATTTCTGTAACAGTAATATTAAAGCAGAAGACATTAATCTTAATGTATTCTACACCTTATGACCCAGTTTACACTTAGTATTAACCCATAACGACCCAGTGCCAGTTGTGTAGGTGTTCCCAAGTGAATTTTTGTCTATATTTCACCTTTCTTAAGGGATTTATCACCATTTATTGTCATAATGTTGTCTGTATTTTGTGTTTGGGTTTTTTTTTCTGTGAAAATGTCTTTTACTATATTCAGTTTACTGGTCATGTAGATATTCCAAAAAAAAAAAAAAAAAAAAAAAAAGCTCATAGTAAATTCAGCAGTTATTGTATCAGAAATAGAGAAAACAGAATACAATCTGATATTTTCAGCTAAATCTATTATCATCTGAACATAAACCCAGTGTCTGCACCTACTGTCATTCATGGGTTTTACTGGTGAATCAATGTTGTAGAAGATGACAGTGTTTCCATGGTAACCACAAACTGCCTGATCATCCAAATGTGTCATATCTGATAACCGTGAAAAGATGACAAACTGTATTCAACACCAATTATTTAAATGTATTGATAGGATTAGTGGATAAACAGGTATTAAACATTTTACATCAGTAGATGCTTTTGGTTGACGGTGGATGTTTGGGTCTTTATGGGTTAAAAGGGTTCTATAGTATTTCTACTGTACAAAAGTGCACGTCAGTTGATCTCAAATAGGCACCGTCACATACAAACACGTTGTGACCACTTTCTGAGGTTGTCTGTGATGTATTCGACCACATTCTGTTTAAAGCAGAAGTACTATTCCAGGAAAATATGTCATCAAATTGCTGGTTGTTTTGATGACAGCATGTCAACCCTGTATATTGGTGCTTTGAAATGTCTTTGTTTTCTTTGCTGACCCAGCTGACTGACATAATAAATGTTCACATGGTTGTAAACTTTGACCTTCTGACACAGGTGACGTTTGCAGTAATGACCTGGTAAAACCCCAGTGGTCAGTTTTATGTCTTAACGGTGCACTTTGAAGCACTGGGAAAAGAACATAGAATAGAATTAAAAACAATATATAACACTGCAGCTGAACCTCACATCATTTATGTCACTATTAGTTAAACTCAGATATCACTTTTCGCTTTTCTTTGATGGTAAATTTCCACCTCTTTTCTGTTTTGTCTTTTACATTACTCCATCTGTCATGTGTGACGTAAGGTTGTCTTTTCTACGTGTTAGTGTTCTATCTGTATAGGTTGACATTTAAAAAAAAAAAAAGAATATTTAGCCTGTTTTGAAGCTAAGGAGTACAGAGATAAGTGTGCAAGGAATAAAAGTAAAAACTTGTCAGAAATAGAAATATATAAGTAAAGAGACACTTGAAAAATCAACTTAAGTACTGTGGCAAAGGGTTATGGTGTTTCAGACTTTCCAAGAAAAAAAATATAAAATTAGTTATGTGTTAAGCTAAAAATACCCATGTGAAATTAAAAATTGATTGGATTTTTGTTCCATTATTATTATTATTATTATTTAATGTGTTCAATGGGGTTGTAATGAAAACACAGGGGGTTTTTTTTCTTTGAGGATGAGGATAATAATGATGACGATGACGAATGTTGATGATAAAAACAGAAATACTATTGTAGGAATCCATCATAACAGTAATAACAAAACAATTGAATAACAATAATAATATGATGATGATGGTTTTGTAAGAGTCATACTAGAAACCGTTCTATTTTTAGCTCTTCTAACTGTTTTGTACTGTAACAGCTATTGTTGATTCTTGGGTGTTGTACTAATATATAATGATATGGGTCTGAATTTTTTACTTTTAACAGTAAAAAGTATCTGCGGGGGGTAAACATCCATCCTGTCTCTGTGTGAGTAATACTCCCACGACACCTCTGCAGCCCACTAATGAACATCTTGTAGCTCCTTTGTTTAAACTGCAGTTAAACAGTAAGTTAAAACTGACAATTTGGGGTTTTAAAGTAATGCGTTGGAGCTATTTCTTGACAGACGAGTTTATGTTTTTAGCTAACACGTCTGTCCTACTTCTTTGTTTGCAGTAACACCAGACAGATACATTTCATTCAGGTATTCCAACAATACCTTTGTTTTTGTTTTTTTCGTTTTTTTTTTTTTTTTTAATATTATTACAAAGTAAAAACACAATATTTCAAAAATATTGTACATCCTCAAGTCAGATCTGATCGATTGTGAGGAAGGAGATACCGGAAAGCAGAAGAAAACTGAATGAGGAGGCAGAGGAGGAAAGTGGTGGAAAATAATAGAGGGCAGAGGAAGCGCCGAAGTAAAGATGAGAGATGAGAGGAGGAGGTGAAGTCGAGAGGAGAAGGAGCTAATGTGTCCCCCAGACATTAGCTCAACATCTGGTCTATTACTCAGACAGTCAGACAAAGTACAGAGAGTACAGAAGACAGAAATGATGTTGAGGAGGTTGATACAAAATGTTGGAGACAACAGAAAAATGGGATTTAGTACGTGTAGTTCAACGGATATGAAGAACATGATCCCAGAGGGTTTGTTAAAGGCTTTGTTTGTTGGAAAATGCGCCTCTTAATTTGAGCCTCAAAGGGAGTACTTGTATGAATCTGCATATATTGCATTTATGACTGACTCACAGCTCACTGCCAAAAGCCTCTTACATTCTTTCACATAATGACCAAAACCACAGCTAGTGAAAATCACCTTTCCTGTAACTCTAATCAGAGCAGCAGATCTCCCCGGAGTGTTTTTTAAGTACAAATCCTGTCTAGTTTCCCCCACGAGCCCAGACACATAAACCGCAGAGTCACAGGGTCGAGGCTTTAATGTGACTCACATCCTCCGTCGTGTCACTTCTTCTAACTCCTACTATCTTTACTGAAACTCCTAATTGTATCGACTTACAAAAAAGCAGGTTAATGAAACTGTAGTGTCTTGTCTGTTGCAGAAAATGAACAAAGAGTGACTGTCACACATGAAAACAGGACTCTAACATGTGGGGAATTCATCTGATCTCATTACGTCCTTAACAACCAGATCATCTTCATAAGTTAGCAAGCAGATGTAGTAATATAGAGAATCTTGCACTAATATTATAGCACAGGGGTGTCAAACTTGCAGCCCGGGGGCCAAATGTGGCCCGCCACAGGTCCTAATGCGGCCCGCAGGATGAATTTGCAAAGTGTAAAAATCCACAGTCTAGGCTGTTGAACACATTTTAGTTCCAAAATAATAACAGAATAGTTTCCAAAAAAATAACTATATTTTCTTCTCGGTTTGATGTGAAAAAAACTTATATTACATTATGTCTATAAATATTGCCAACTTCATATTTTTATCCTTGTTTTAGTGCAAAACATATTAAATTAGGAGAATTTTTACATTTACAGAATATCTTGCAACAATAAAATGTGAATAACCTGAAATATCTAAAGAAAATTAAGCACAATTTTAACATTTTCTGCCTGTTATTAAGAGTGTTTGTAGATCCGGTCCATAATGAGCATGTATAGATAATAAGTTGAGGCACATTATTCTTAAAAATTGCACTTATTTTTCACAAGAAATGTCATTTTTTTCATATCTTTTTTGTTTGGGTAGATTATAAAAGTGTGTATTTTCATAATTTAATGGGTTTTTCTTCACTAAAACAAAGACAGATTTTGAGTTGTCATTATTTATACATTATTATGTAATTATTCTATATGTTATTGTTTTACTGGTCCATTCCCCTTGAGATCAAATTGGGCTGAATGTGGCCCCCCGGAAGAAAATGAGTTTGAGACCCCTGTTATAGCATATAGCATAATAGTCAGTGTTGTATAATAACGAAGTAAAAATACTTCACTACTGTACTTAAGTACAAATTGGGAGACTTTGTACTTTACTCGAGTTTTACATTTTTTGACAACTTTCACTTTTACTTCACTACATTTCTGAACTTAATTGCGTACTTTTCACTACTTTTTCAATGTTCCGTTTTGTTACTCGTTACAAAAAAGAAAGAAAGACAGAAACCGTGACTGTGTTTTTGTCTTAATGTACGCTGAATTTTCAGCACTGACTTTATTTAAAGTACAGGTTTCAATGTTTCAAACTGCTCTACATTTTGTCTGGAATTGTTTGTTTGTGCATCTATTTTCAGTCGTGTACTTGACAATCAGTTTATTAAAAAAAGTAAAACATGACATTCAGACTGCCTTTGCTTGTTATGTACTTTTTACTTGTACGTTTAGTTACATTACTCGAGTACATTTATTTTTACAGTACTTGTTGTACTTAAATACAAAAAAATTCACATACTTTAAGACTTTAACTCAAGTAACATTTCAATCAGTGTCATTTTTTGGAGGGGTACCTATACTTTTACTTGAGTATGATTTTTCAGTACTTTATACAACACTGATAATAGCACAGCACTGTGAGGATGGGATAAAAGATTAAAAAAATAAAAATAAAAAAAACCCTACTAACCCCAGTCAGCATTATTCTGTATATTTCCTGTACACCTTGTATCTGCAAGTGCTATATGCTATGTTTATGTCCTCTATTGTAAGTTGCTTTGGATAAAAGCTTCTGCTAAATGTAATGTAATGTAATGTCAACATGCATATGATACATAAATGTAAAAAGAAATGTAAATACTGACTTAAATGCATGCATATTTAACTCATTTTAACAATACAAGTCATCTGTCTGCTCCCTACAGTGCTGCTAATACTATGAGAATATCTGGTTGATGTAAAACAGGCATGTTTTATGTTATGTAGTATTTCACAATCTGCTCAATAATTGTTCAGATGTTTGGCTCTTAATCAAACACAAGGTCAATCAGGAATGTGTCGAAGAAAAAAACACAGCTATTTGTACAAAATGTTACGTTATTTCCTTTGCCAAGTAAAAAAACAAAGAAACAAAACAAAACAAAAAAGGAATAATCAACAATTCTTCTGTGGACAATCAAGAGCTGCTGCCAATATGATCTGAAGGTATTTGAGTCTAAATCCAACCTCTTTATAGCTACATTGACAACAGAGTCTGGATCAAAGAACTGGATCTACACCAACAGATGTCAAAGCAAAATCTAATCAGGTTATTGTCATTTTTATTATACATTACAGTGAAGAAAAGTGTTTCCCTATGATGGAAGTGAAAGGAGACAACAACCCTGAAAAACAGAGACATTACAGTTAAAATCAACAGGACAATAAAAGTTCTAAATGCAAAAGTGTATCAATAAGTCAGACATTACTAATCTTATCAAGGCAGGAATGATATTTGTACAAAATTACTTTAGAGGACACTAAAATATGGTCATTGGTGTGGTTAAAAACTACTATTAAAATGATGATCCACTGTTAATACAGCTAAAAATGATAAGGAAGTAAGGAAGTATTAAATCTGTTATATGTAGTATTGATACCAAAACTACCTTTGAGTCACTGCTGTGTATCCACAGACTGTATCACTCACTGAATAAAATATGAAGCCTGTTGATTACACAACACTCTCAACACTGTAGTAATAACTTTAGGTCATTTTTAAAAGTATAGTCATGGAAAAAATTATTAGACCACCTTTGTTTTCTTCAATTTCTTGTTCATTTTAATGCCTGGTACCACTAAAGGTACATTTATTTGGACAAATATAATGATAACAACAAAAATAGTTTAATTTCAGAGATGATATCTATCTGTTTTCCATGTTTTCTTGATAAAAACTAAAATCACTTCAGTTTTTACATCAATATCCATGTCATTGTACTGACAAAAACAGTGCTTTTAGACATTTCATGTTTTCTTTTCTGTCTGTTTTAGTCACATGATACACACAGGAGGTAGTACTTGATTACATAACATTGTTTTGATGACTTTTGATGGTCTAATAATTTTTTCCACGACTGTACAGTAGTATAAAATGTAATCCATAAAGACCCAAACAGCCACTGGCAACCAAAACATTCTACTGATGTAAAATGTTTAATAACTAACTAAATCTATCAATACATGTAAATAACTGTCGTAAAATACAGTTTCTCATCTTTTCATGGTCATCAGTTATGACCCATTTGGATGTTCAGAGGCTCCGTGGTTACCGTGGAAACACCATCATCTTCTGTAACATTGATAAACCAGTAAAACCAATGGGGTTGGATCAATGACAGTGAATTTACACATTTGTTTTTACATGCCGTTGTTGATATCTTTCCTGAAAAAGTCACTTTTTCTTCATTTTTCCCTGTTTCTGATATAACAACCCTTAAATTTAACCTGAACTTTTGTGAACATCTATTATCAGCAAAGTCAATATAAGAAAATACCTGATTTTCATGGAAAAATGCAAAAAATATTGAGGGTAATATTTTAATAAATGGTGATAAATCACTCAATAAAGGTTAAATAGAGAGAAAATTTCATTTGGGAACTGTCGTAAAAGTAGCACTGGGTCTTTATGGGTTAAGTCATAAGAATGTAAATCTTACACCAACTTTAAATAATGCCTTATTCTACTCACTGAGATTTCATGTCAGTGTTGTAATTGTTGAGGTCTGCCAGAGACTAAAATAAAGAGGCAGACCAACAGAAGAATCTGGTCTGTTCTCACTCAGACGCTTGTCAGTGCATTTATCAGCTTGTCAGTTCTTAAACATCTTGACGTTTTCTAATCGAGAACAATCAGAACGTCCACGGCTATCAAAGGACTATTCAGGCAGTGTGACAACAGAAAATCAAAATTGCCTCAGTTTCCAGTCGTCACATCTGGAACCTGCATCACTACATTTCGTTTTACAGCAGCAATATTTTAGTGTCGGTTTTATGAGCAGACGTACCACTGTTGAAGCATTAAACTAAAAGCACCACCGCTCTGGGACTCCACCAGCATGTTTACCATCACAGTATCAATAACCGCAAACAGAACATTTTACTCATCTAAGTGAAATATTTGTCATTGACGTGTCTTTTAAAAAGCACTTAAACATGCTTTTTCTAAATCCTGCTCTTGTTGTTGATGGTCTGTCAGGCCACGAAGTCGAATAAAACTGTCTCAACTGAAAGGAGGACGAGACCTTTACAATGGAGTGTAAAAAAAAAGACCAATTGTGGTGATTTTCTTCCCAGTAATAAAGTCAGATTGAATCCACTGAGAACACGTTTAACAGAATGTGAACAGAAAATACACTTTTAATAGGAATGGTGGGTGTAATTTCTAATTCTTCATTCTTGAAGCTTTCTTGGGTTACGTAAACTATTATTATTGGATGAGTAATCTCTGCAAGATCCAGAATGAATGAACAAAGATGTTGTTGAAGTGGTTTGTACAGACATCAGAGACAGTTGTCAGATTATAATTATAGACTCAGCTGTTTTCATGAAAAGTGGAAAGTTATGTAAAGAATGAAAAAAAAAAAAAAAAAAACGACTCCTTTTTCACATCTGTACACCTGGTGGATATGAATATCTGATTTTGGAAAATTTCTTGGATGTAGGCACTTCTAATAAATCATGAAGCTGTGGATGGAGGTTTGTGAAGTAACCAGATCATCTGACAGGCAAATTGGAAGGAGAATAAACCTAACCATAGGCAAAGCCATACTGAGGCTGCATCAGATTATTAGACTGGAAATATTAATGATCGACAAAAACTGGTACAGTCGTAGAATGATTCCACACAAACTCATCTACCCAACAGGAGTGACCACATGAGAAGAAACAAGAAACAGCCATCATCCAATCAGTGCGTGTGTTTATCATCTAATTATTCCAATGTGATTGATTTCACAATAACTTAAAGTAAAGATTATCAGAGTTAAAATAAATATTTAAAATGAGAAAAATGGAAAAATGGTATCTACAAATTCATTAAAAAGATTAGATTATTACAAATCCATAAATTGAACAGGTGCTTTTGACTGGGTATGCATGTTGTAAGCACTAATGTAACCGGTGACTGCGTTGTGTTTAAGGACGAGGCCCCCACGTACAACTTTGGAGGCAGTGTCTGTTTACTTTTGGCTCATGACAAGTAAGAAACATAAAAAAATCCTCCGGTCAGTGAACCCCACAAAGCATGGCCCTCTTCCATTGAGATCTGGAACAATAGGTAAGAGGTTAAGGCGTGAAAACGCTAGCTATAGCAGGCAGTGTCACAGTATAAAGTACACGTTGGGGAACGGACTGAGTTCCACAAGCTGACTCGGAGACCCGACCTGTCAGACATGAACCAAAACAAATGAAAATATAATGAACAGATTTTGTGTAGTTATAACAGTACTTCTCAATTATTTTCTGTTATTTGTACCCCCCACACACTCTCTACTGCGAATACAATTATCATTTTTTTCTATAAAATTGTTATAAGTACACCTCTGCATTACATTGTTTCCTTATTAACATTAAAGAAAACAAAAAAGACAGACGAATAGTTCAACTTACAACAAAGAATAACTTTGTTGTTTCGTGTTGTCTCTTAAGGGTTTGTTTACTGCACTTTATATAAAAAAATCTTACACCATAGAGCTCATACTACCTGCGCACACTCGGACAATGAGAGCACCACGGCCAACTCCTGTTGTGGATGTGCAATTACACTTATGGTAAAAAAAATCATGTTCCCCAGGGTCACACGCGCCCCCCCAGCATCGCTCCATGCCCTCCCAGGGGGGCCCGCCCCACTATTTGAGAAGCACTGAGTTATAACAACAGCAATCAATACATAATGCCACATGTAAACCCACTTAGTTACACTAAGACAGAGACAGAAATCATCCTGAAGTCACCAGGAACAAACTGATAGTCATACGTACGACTGAGGCTAAAGGTTATTTGATAAATACACAGAACAGCAACGACAAAAGTGAAAGAAAACCATCTACTACTGGAGGAAAAACATCTGAATGTGACTAAATCAGGCTGATTCCAACTGTCTTCAAACAATGGTTTCACAAATATCTTTGATTATGTATTCACAGTCTGAAAATACTGTATGATAAATTGGAAATAAATTGGATACTAAAGCTAAAGCTTAACCTCAGACCCAGAGCTCTTTAGATCAGAAATGTTCAAACAAGTTTCAAATGCTGTCTCTTCCTCTTGTGGGATGCAGGTTTCCGCTGTAGAACCAACATTAATCACCATCATGTTTGGGCTGAAGCCTCTTGGTTCCTGGGTTTCATAACAAAAAGATCTGGATGAAAGACATCACATGCTCATCGCTTCTATCAATCAAATTTGGGGGGAAAAAAATCAAGACATAAGTGAAGGAAAGGAATTTTTATTGACGGTCTGCAACTCATCCATTGAAGTGAATGCTTCATATGCTTTAGCTTTTATCCCTATTTCAGTGAAGATGAATGTTTCTCTACAGGGATGAAAGTGAAAGGAGACAATAATGCTGAAAAACAGACACGCTACAGGTAGTATCAATGAAACAATAAGTCATGAATACAAAAGTGTGCCAATAAAATGGAAATTACTTGTCTTATCTATGTAGGAATGATATTTGAACAAAATTATTTCAGAGGGCACTAAAATATGGTATTTGCCGTGTTGTGTAAAAATTATTATTACAGTGATGATCCAGTGTTTACACAGCAAAAAATGATTTGACTAAATGAGTATTAAATAGGTTATATGTAGTATTAATACCAAAACTACCATTAAATCACTACTGTGTATAAACAGACTGTAGTCGCTTTTCCACTGACCTTCAAATATCGCAAATATAACTTGCATTTAAAAATGTACCCAATGGAAAAACGACAATTTTGCCAAAACTGTCATTTTCTATTAAAAGTTTTTGCACTGGCAAGAGGTGGTTTTTCGGGTGTTGCGAAATTTGCATATTTACGCAAAACTTTTTTCGCAAATAGTCAAGTGAATACAAAACCCGGATGTGACATTACAACAAGTGAAGAAGAAGAGTTTTTAAAGAAACATGGTGCGGTATGTGTGGAGACACCAGGAAACTGAATATTCTAATTTAGTACGGAATAGAGGGGTAATATATAATAATAATGAAAATATCTGTAAACACAATATTTACGTTTGTCAACATGTTTATGGAATGACTTACTCGTGTCATCTTGCGATAATAAATAAACAAATCATCGCATTTGTGATTTAATGGAAAAAACAACTTTGCGCACTTCTGTGTTTTTGACATTTTGTAAATATCGGTAAAGTTTTGCACAGATGTCCAGTGGAAAAGTCACTACTATCATTCACAGAATAACGTATAAAGCTAATTGTTTGCACACATTGAGTTTTCTTCAAAGCTGGTTATAACATAATGGGATTTAGCAAAGAAAATAACGTCACATAATAACTTCATACCTTCATAAGCCTCATAATCAAACACATTCATTCAGAGGAAACACTGTGATTTCACCATCAAACTCTATTCTTTTCATTTTCATTTGGGTCCAGTGATGGAAACAACAACAGCTTTTGTAGCATTTATGACTTTGTCACATTCTTTGACAAAGTTGTTTCTTAGCGGTTTTCATCACATCTGGTCACTTTTTGGCACCATGGGAGACCGACAAAGTGATTCACTACTTCCTCTAGTGGTAAAAAAAAAATAAAAAATAATCCAGCAGACGTCAGCGTGAATAGAGTTATAGTGCTCCTAATTCTAAACACTCTAATGATAGTTTAAAGTTTTTTTTTTAATATGTGAAAGTATAAATACTACATATTGTCCCTTAAGTCCTAACAGCGTATGTTTTTAAATGTCTCATTTTCCTTGCTGATAATTCATGTTGGTGTGTAAATGTGAAGTCTGCCTGAGATCAACACAAGAATGTGGTTTCCACATTAGACCAGGGGCGTCCAAATCTGGTCCCTGAGGGCCGGTATCCTGCATTTCCCTCTTCCATCACACCTGGTTCAATTAATAATCAGCTCATCATCCAGCTCTGCAGAAGTCTGATAATGATGTAATGACTTCCAGATGTGATGGAAGAGGGAAATATCTAAAACATACAGGATACCAGCCCTCAGGGACCGGATTTGGACACCCCTGACTTATTAGACAGCCTCGTCAGTACATTTATCAGAGAGTGGATCATTATTTGGGGTTTCGTGGAAATCTTGCACCACTTGCACAAACGTAATCATAAGCTGTTCATTCTGGAGCTGAGTTTCAAAGGGAACAGTATCATCAATGAGCTCCAATGAAAATTCCAACTTTCACTTCAGACTGCGCTGTATTTTTCTTTCAAATATTAAAAACATCTGAGGGTTGATCCCTTACGGTTTGTAGAAGTAAATCAGTGCTGTGATATTTCTACAAATGGACATACAGTATATTGATCTGTGCATACAGTAACTCAAAATAGCTGTCAGGCATCAGTTCTGATTTAGGTAAAGATTTTATTAAAATCAGGGATTTATTTCCTGGTTGGAAAAACATTGTTGACCAGTGACGTTTATGTCATCAGTATGTTTTGAATATCTTATCTTTTCCAGTATTTCAGCTATGAAAGGACTGGTTGTTTTTTTTTTTTTTTTTTTGTTAATCCCTTCATGTGGTCATGTTGTGGTCACTCCCATATGAATTAAAGCTTTTGTTGCCATGGTAACTGTCAGTTAAAACAGCGGTCCCCAAAAGAAGGAAACCATAGGTCATGGTTAGTGGTTTATTTATGGTTTTAAAGAAGGAGAGTAGATGATTGGCTCTGGTCGAGGTCTGGTGCAGGCGCTGACTCTGACATCTGTTGTATCTGTTGGATTAGGTTCATTGCTGATGTTGGGTTTGAGCGACCCACGTCTATAGTAAATTTCTCAGCACATAGTATTTTATAGTTTAGGATGGCTGATGCATTAACCTTATTGGTAGGCAAACATGCATAAGTGTGTATTCAGGTCCTGCAGACATGGTGTGGTGTTTGGAGCTCCAGTGGAAGTCCCCTTTGATTGATTCTGGATTCCACAGCTGGTGAGAGAATGGAAAACTCTGACCACATCCCTGCCCTCTCTCTCTCTTTTCTTTCTTCTTGTCATTTTCACACATTTCCACCTTACCTTATTTCAACCCTTTTTCCACCCCTTTACATAACCCTCCATTTTCCCTGGTGGGTTCTTTTCTCCCTCACTACCCAACCCCTCCCTCTGCTCTGCACCAAATTTCCAGTCTCCAGTGTGTGCTCCAGGTTTCCAAGCGTCTGCTGGACAGGACAGCCGAGTTACAGTCCAGGTCTGCTGGAACAACCTCCATGAAACCACTCTCTGCGACAGTCCACATACTGTACACTGTGGTCTGACACAGATCTGAAAGAAGAAACAGACCCTACATTTTGCTCCGTTTTGGTTCAAACATTAGATCTTGTGCATCAGTAAAACCATAGTAACAATGATTCAGCAGTTACAGCATAACACAAATATGAAACTTTGGTGCAAACATAATAATAAAGACCATTTCCACTGTTTTATGCCATTATTCATTAATTAGTGAAAGTTGAAGGATGACAGCCTGCGATTGTCAACTACACTAAAATGACTATTGATCATTATTACCTGCAAAAAGAATGTACAGTCACGGAAAATATTATTAGACCACCCTTGTTTTCTTCAATTTCTTGTTCATTTTAATGCCTGGCACAACTAAAGGTACATTTGTTTGGACAAATCAAATAATAACAACAAAAATAAGTCATATTAGTTTAATTTCAGAACTGATATTTATCCATTTCCCATCTTTTCTTGATAAAAACTAAAATCACTTCAGTTTTTACATCAATATCTATGTCATTGTACTGATAAAAACAGTGCTTTTAGACATTCCATGTTTTCTTTTCTGTCTGTTTTAGTCACGTGACACACACAGGAGTTAGTACTTGGTTGCTTAACTATTGTTTTTGATGACGTTTGATGGTCTAATAATTTTTCTGTGACTGTAAGTTGTGATTATGCTGTAAAATGGTCCCTGTCTGTGTTTTATTACTGCTGTATTAACATCTTTGTTGCATTTTATTGCTACAGATGTTTGAGGTTGAACTCATACTGTGCATCTACAGTAATTATTATATTTTAGAAAATCATGTTTATGGCATCGCTGTCCTGTGAGAACCACATGACGCATAAAGTCAAAAAAAGGAGAAAAAGGCTGGAATATACCGATGGGTTCGATATATTTTAATGGTGCAAACAGCAGTAAAATATATTAAAACTGTCAGTGTGCCCCAGCCTCAGGTCTGTGATCCAAGCTGTGAAGCACCTAATATTTTTTGCTTTTCCTGCTGGAGGATGCACAGAGAACGGTATTCAGACACTAAACGTCAGTGTTTCATGAGGTGAGAGAAACAGGCCTGTTTTCAGTTTTGTGGCAATGCATTTTCACTAAATCCAACAGGGTTTTTTAAGAGTTTATTACCCTACTTTGCTTGTCTCACTGAAATCTTATCCTTAAAATACGCATACAAAAATAACTACCTTTCTTTAGCGACTTAACTTGTTTTTACTAACGTTGGCAGGAAAGCACCATTTAAAAGGAATGAGCTAAAAACATCCCAGGAGTTACAGTCATAACTTTGTCTTGGCAGTTTTATAGTTTCATTATTTGATCCTATGATTCAGGCACTTTGTTTTACTTCCTGTCTGTATTTTTTGTGTTGTATTTCTTCTTGCTTGTCATTCTGAAAATTAATATTTTCCTGTTCTTTGGTTTCTCTTGAGAAAGCAGTTTTGATCTGATTAAAATTTCCAGAAAAACTAAACATTTATGCACTGATGAACAGGATAACAGCAAGTAAAACCATCCCCAAACAGTAGGTTTTCAATATCGATCAATTTATTTATATTTTACAATCTATGTATTTAAGTGTTGAGCCAACGTACAAATGTAAATTATGCAAAACAGCCACAGTTTGCATTGTAACTGGGTTGGGAAGTTTTCTGAAGTATGTGTAATCATCAAGTTATGGAATTAAAAGAAAAAAAGCATGAACATTTATGGCTCCGAAATCTCAAAGTATGTTTCACATCTCAACTACAGAGATCTTTCGGTGTGATTTATTTGTAATATCTATAATATTTAATGTTTTTAGGGTTAGAATTCTGTCTTGATCTTGTTTCTTTTGTTCTTTTTGCTCATTTTGGTTCATTTTTGCTTCTGCTCAACATTTTCTACATCTGTCTCACATTATGGCCTTGGTAACCTCCTCTACAGAAGAAGTTTCCACTGGAGCTCAACTGCCCCCATGTGGTAAATAAACAAAGCACAGAGAGCTGTCAAACCCCAACAGTAACAGGAGCTGATCCAGTGTCAGCCTCCTGAACATTAAACCTGACCAACGCCAAGCAGCTCTTATTATACATATTCATCAGGTTTTGTAAAAGAGGATTTATTTACTTAATTCAAATAATTCAATGTTGGTTTTAAATATCAGCCCTTTAAGGTTTTACACATTTTAAACATATTTTTACTTGATGTTGTTGTAAATAATATAATGTACAGCTATGGTCATTTTCCTCCTGTTTCTGAGTAAATGTACTTTTATATATTTTGATGTATCTTTTATTTATCCAGGGAAATCCTATTGAGATACTATATTTCTTCTTTTAGGGAGGGTTAATCAAAAAGGCAGCAACTAATATTCCATTATTATTATGAAGTTAATTAAATTCTAAAGTTGATAGATATTAAACAGCATATTTTATTTGCATATTTTTAACTACACCAAAAAAAAAAGTATGCT
Source organism: Maxillicosta whitleyi (assembly GCA_029822895.1). Lineage (NCBI taxonomy): Eukaryota > Metazoa > Chordata > Actinopteri > Perciformes > Neosebastidae > Maxillicosta > Maxillicosta whitleyi. Next base: position 20,949 of record JAPSES010073998.1, read on the forward strand.
TTTAACACCTGAGGTTCAGGTTTATTGTCATCCCACATGAGTACTCAAGACCAGCAGTGTACAGCCCTACATAAAAACTGTAAAAACAATTATCACATAAAAATACTAACAATAAAAAACCTAATACTAAAAGGATAAATAGAATAAGGTATGATGTGTTACAGAGCAGACAGATTTTCACTGTAGATTAATGTAAACAGAAGAAACTCCTGCAAACTTTTATTTTGACATTATGTGCTTTTTATTTATTTTTTTTTACATAACTAATTACATATTGCGGAATACTCATGTACAAAACTGAAAAGTTGACGTTCTATGATGCTTTGAGCTATCTCTTATTCTATCTGTAATAGTGAGTGAATGTGTGTCTTATTTGTGTATGTTGATTTGTCGTATCTCATCCACTCTGGTACGATGCAGCTGGAAAGCAGGAGTGACCCAGCGACCACATGAACACTGATCGCCACACCAGTTAAATGATCCTAGCTTTGAACTACACTTTGGACACAACAACTACACACACACACACACACACACACACACACACACACACACACAAACAAACACAAAAAGGATGGAACAGATTAGAAGAGATACATAACATTAAATAAAATAATATTTTTGCGTTAAATCTGATTACCTTATGTGTCAAACATTATGCTACGTACGTACTCTGAATGTAAGACTCATGTCCGAGTGAGGGGGAAATCTAATTTGTAGGATTTCGTTAAAATTACCTGTCCATTCATCACGCCAAGTAAAGCCTGTTCCATCCACTGCACCGGCTCGATAAAGTATGACGTACACTGTACTTCACCTGGAAAGCACCATATTGAACATCACTACTTATGACAAGTTAAATGTTCATTATTTTGACTTGAGCATCATCTGCACTTTTAGTGTGAAACCTAAGTTAATGTTATATTTCACAAATTTGATATTTTGAATTGACAACAGAGTATAAGTAATACTTCATGTGCAGAAATTTAAAAAAAAAAGCACCTGAAAATAAGTGTAAGAACAGTATTACTTTGTGTGAGTGGATGTTACCTGTGAGGTTACTTGACTTTTTGTGGCTGAAAGAAGAAGCTCCGTCTCCTACAGGGTGACTGAGAAGACTGGAGTCACGAAACAGAGTCCGTCTGTAAAGGAGGCGACCGACAGAAAACTATGAGGAAACTATGACATGCATGTAACTTTAGATAGTGTTTAGATGAGTGCAGTTCTGCGTGTATAATCACCTTGAACCTACAACTAAAAACACATAAAATGGACAAGTTCAATATCCCAACATTTTCTAAAAGATGCTGGTTCTTTCTCAGATGAGACAAATATATGTAATTTTTGTGGTTGGGAAAAAGCAAGAATCTGGATGTGATTACTTAGTAATATTGAAAGACTGTCTTATCATTTATATCAGTCATTATTTTTGTTCTATTTTGTATTTAACTCACATTTACATACAAGTGTAATAATTAAAATGGGACACTTGTGTTTATTTGTATCTTAACTTTAGCCAATGGGGACGTACCCTTCAACAAAACCAGCCCAAACCAGAGTAACAAAAATGAAAATTTGGTGGTTTATCCACAAAGCAACAGTGAGAGCAAAAGGCTGAGGGTTGAAAAGAAAGAAACAACAAATAAAAACATATAGCATTAAAAGTCAAAGACAAACAGTTTTGGCAGATGCACAGATCATTTTTCTGAAGGTTTTAGTTTTCAAAAGATAATTTTCGAGTTTTATTCTTTCAATTTAATGTGATATTTAAGATGTTTTGTTTGATTATATTGACACAAATCTGAATCCACAGTGACTCCAAACCATATTTTATAACATAAAATTATGTAAATGCTCCTAATTAAGAGGTTAGTTATGAAAATAAACAACTATTTATTAATTTAGATAAACACTAAAGTGAAGGATCTGATCAATAAAAAAAAAAAAAAATATTCAATCACATTCAGGATATAACAAAAAACTATGTGAGGGCTCCTTTCAGCTGGTGTCACCTGCACTTCCTGCAGCGATAGGACACTTCAGAGGAGCTGGTGTTGGCAGGATCGACAGCAAACAGCTCCCGGGGAACATGCTGCAGCTCTGATCAAATACAAAAGATACTAATGAGTGAGTAAAAATGTATTAAAAAGCATTGACCTTAATAACATTACAATTTAAAAGTGTTTACCAGGGTACTTCTCTGAGAGCTTAGTCAGTCTGTACTGTTTGTACAGAGGACTGGACGTGTCCACTTCACACCGCATGGTCTCGTACAGACATAACTGCTCTTCAAAGCCACTGTTGACCCTGAACGCAACAAAACAACCCAGTTAATTTCTGTTTAATCTAAATCTAAATTATACTATTAAAAGACTGGCTCATGTAAATAAACGAAATCTTATTTCACTGAGATACTGGTGCTTATTCCTTACAATAGGTGCCTTTTAACGCAGCCAAAGCACAAAGATTATCACGACAAACAAACTTACTGCACATCCTGTTTGACCCTCTTCAGTCTGTCATAAGCCTCTGTGAAGCTCAGCTGATATCTCTTCATTAAGAAAGCAGTTACAACGGTGGCACTGCGACTCCGACCAGCCTGACTGGCACACAGAAATAAGGATACAAACGCAAAAGTTGTTTGAGGTGCCATTTCAACTTAAGCACAATATTGCCAATCACCACTGAAGTAAAGTTCATTTTGTTCAAAAAAGACAAAAAATGAGATGGGCAGTGGTACAACAAAGTAAAAAGCCACAATAAAGTACAAGTTCTGTGTGCTGGAGTGAAACGGTGTAATTGTTGTCTTAGTTAACAACTCAAATAGTGAGGAAAGAGGCTCCTCCTGATTCAAGGAGCAATGTATCCTATGCTATCATGTTAGAAAAAGTGTAAAATAAATAAATAAATAAATACGATTCCCGCTTTTTAAACTCCAAAACCAACATGGTTCATCCTTGACAAATGAACAAATAATGATAAAACTTTACTTCCATTACAGAGGTAGCAACAATGTTTTGCTTTTGCCTTAACTCACACAAAATACTTGATGTAAACTCACACAGGGTGACATGTAACAGGAGAAAAAAAATAAACCAAACACATGATGACATGCCGTTGACGTCTCACCAGTGAACCAGTGCCGCCCTGTTTTCATCAATAGCAGATTTAATGAACAAGAAGCAGTCATCCATGTGACTGAGGAGGTCTGAGGTTTCCTCATCCAAGACATTGACCCATTTTGTGAAGACATTACCACCAGCAGGAATCAGCGGGCTGGGGTCCACGGAGTCCACAGACAGGATGTGAGTGACGCCTGCATCAGCCAACGACTGTCTGTCATTCAAATCAGCTGCTGTGCCGATGTACAGACCAGTATCTACTGGGAGCATGACTGCAGGGAGACATACAGAGCCCAGCTGGGATCATCTCACATGATTATCAAACAAACTGCATGAGCCTACATATGACATGTTAGAAAAATACATAACATGGGTATTTATGAACCTCCATCCACTTATGTAACAAACCAATGCATAATTTAAAAACTAAATCCAGAACATAGCTGACCCAAGATGAGCACCTTTACATCATCAGGTTTAATGTCTGATATGTTTCACATTATCTGTTATTTTATTGGTCTTGCACATAAGTAAAAACTAATCCTTATTTATAAATAAATAAATAAATTTATTTTCACATGAAATATACATTTAAAAAAAAAAACTCATATTTGAGACTGTTGGGGTACTGGTGTGTGAAACACCATTGGTAATTTCCTTGGTCAGTATCAGAATGTCTAAAACAAATCCAAAATATTGCTAATGAAACAAACGATAGATTATATAGAATAATATATTTTTGATACATCATGTGTTTTACCGATTCCTTCATCTCAAAATGACAGTGGACTTTATTTTTCCATTATGTTGTGATATTTTATTTCCAAATCAGTTGCACAGAAACCCTCCGAATGCAGGGTTACGCTTTATTTTCAGATTAGGAAAGTACACAACACAACATGCTTTACTATATGATGCAGTAGTTACAGTAGGGGAGTGGTGAGTTAAATAAAATAACTTAACCTTCATAAATGTGAATTATGAAGCTGCTCGTGACTGCCTTTAAAACATTTTTACGCTCTTTAATGAAAGTGAAAGTCGTGTTTAAAGGTCTGCAGTGACTGACATGGAGATGACATGTACGGAACAGATAATTTAGTTGAAATCCGCAGAACTAACCTTTTCTGTTCCAGATGCTCACGTCAAATACCAACAAAAACCACTGTCAACCTGCAAAGTTCACATTCAGTACCAACTGTTGTCAAAAAAGTACGAAACAGCGTGTAAACATCAAGCGTTTGGTGCGTCTCTTAAATTGTCCGGCTGGAAACAGGTGTAAAGGAAGGTGATGGTTCCACTTTTACAATCCCGATAGAAACAAGTCAATACTTAGTTCCGGTGTCAAATCCATTTCAGTTTCTAGTTTTTGTCCTACTTGCAAACAAAATTACCAGCTCAACCCCATTCATAACAGTTTTTTATGTACTCTACACATTCCCAAATAATTTTACTAAAATGTCTAAATTGCTTTATAATAGTTTGAGCAAAAACACAAAATACAAATAAATTATGATGTGTTACTACAGATAAAGCTCCATTCAGTTAGTGAATCAATAGATAGTGACATAGTTCAGTGTTTTAATTATATGTGAAAAGTCCAGTAACTCTGAACCAAGCACAAACATTTTCAAAACTAGCAATGAATAATACATTCACTATCACTGCCAAAGTAAACAAATATAATGGCATAGATAATAATAGGGGTTTTAAAATGTATTTTTTTAATATGGTAAAATTTAATCAATTTATTATAGACATATGTTAAAAGAGGAAAAATAACCAATGCATGAATTACTTGTCTCCACAGTATATTACTGTTATGCAGCACAAACAGTGCAAAGTTACAGCTCATAATACTTTTGAACAGAATGCTTATCTTTAATCTGAAGCCTCGACACAACAGTTACAGAACAAGGGTTAAGGACAACACAATGCTATGAAAGAAGATAAGAGATTTACAGAATTCAATTTACAAAGGTTTTGCTGTTGTGTAAATCAAACCTCTCAGAAGAAAAGCCCAAGTTTGAGATGATGAGAAAATCACAGAGGATTACATTTTTATATAAAATAATAATAATAATAATAATAATAATAATAATAATAATAATAATAATAATAATAATAATAATAATAAAAACCACAAAGGACCATTAATGAAAAAATATTTAGGAAAATGCAAGTGTTAATGTCAGACAGAGCACCGTTAAAGCAAAACCTTAGGAGCAAGGTTTTATTAGAAGTATAACCACACCCTGACTTCCACTGAGAGTGTAAACAAAACAATTGGCTTCAGCTCTAAAGTGGAAATAATGAGTAGAAGTTAGGATAGTGAGGGAGGATACCAGAGGGATGAAGTAATGTGAACATACACTGGTCAACAGCCCACATCAGAGCATCATTACCAGGGTTAAGAAAGGAAACAGCAAAATGAACAAAGGCAGTAAATGTGGGCCCTCATTAATTACAATAACAGGTAGAACTGAAGAAGTGGTGAATACAGCGAAGTACTCAAATATTGCAATTTACAGGTACTTGTATGTTTGTTAAGGTTTTTTTTTTTTTTAATTTATTTATGCAACCTGATACTTCACTAATAATAATTACTGCATTATAAACTTCACAGGTTATATTTTGTTAAACTTAATTGTTTCATTCCTAATCACCTGTGGTCATGCACAAATAATAATAAATATTATTATTCAGATATACACTAACAGTCAACAGATTGGATACACCTTCTCATTTAAATGACATGACATGGAATACAGATGGCCAACAAGTGCCCAGCATCACTGAGACCTCCTTCAGGACTGTTGTAAAACATTTCACAGGCTCATCGAGAGAATGCCATGAATGTGCAAAGTAGTAATCAGAGCAAAGGGTCGCTATTCTGAAGAATCTAAAATATAGTGAATTATGTCACAATTTGTTAACTGTATAATTCCATATGTGTTCAGTTATAGTTTTAATGCCTTCAGTAAGAATGTACGATGTAAATAGTCCTAAAAATAAAGAAAAAACAGGTGTGTCCAAAGTTTTGACTGGTAGTGTCTATGGCCCTGACTGTAAACACAGATGATTTATGCATCTGAGACATGCAGAATTAGCATAATTACATCCAGTTCAGGTTCTGATCAGCATTTACAGAAAATGTAAATCAAGTGTTTAACCCACTACCTGGTTAGCCAAAATATATCACTGGGTAGATTTTCCACTGATTGAAAACACAGTCGAGGATGCAGACGTCCCATGTCCTGTCAGATCACTTTAATAACAATATGCTGAAAGGTAATTGTGGAATTTTTGCTCAGTGATGCTAAAAATGTATCTGTCACTGCAACTTTAAATAGTCAGGTATAATAAATGACTGCCCTCAACGTTGTGTTATGTTGTGTTATTCACCAGATGCTATTTAAACACACATTTCATAATGTCTGTCTAGCCTATTGTTTCTTAGTATGTACCAAATCTGTATGCGTGTGTGTGTGTGTGTGTGTGTAGCTCTGAACTGGCCAGTGCCTCCTACAGTCTATACATGGTCACAGTGTGGGGTGCTAGTAAAGTTTTATGAACTCCTTTAATCTGCACGTCTGACCAATCACAGAGCCTCTCTCTGACCATATCCCACCTCATTAGAGGGCTGCCCATACCACATAATTAAGTGTTAGAAATGAAACATGCAGTGCGGCCTCACACTTCATGTAGCCATAACACAAGCAGGTGAACGGGACATGACACGGCCTCTTGTATTTGGTCCAGTCCTCCATCTTCTGTCTCATTGAATCTGTATCATCCTCTGCCACATGGAAAATAAGAATGTGAAGCAGATGGTTGATCTGTTCTCTCTGTCATCTGCTTTACACAGGCTTTTGAAATGGGTTTATTACAGCCACTATGCATAAAATCCTGACAGCCGTTACAGCATCTTTAAAAGTACACTGATGACATAAGGTCTAAGACAAACCTCTGACCAAAACTGTTACTATCAGGGCTCAAAGGATGACACTTGCAACAGATCCCATAAAAAACAAACAAACAAATAAACAATAATAGTAATAATAATTAATAAATAAATAAAAACACACATTCCTTGAGCAGAATTACATCTTATAATACACGGGCTGCTTTTAGCCTCATTATGTTTTTGCCACAAATAAAGGTAAAATAAATTTAGTAAAAGTAATTAGTTTAGAAAACAAAATGAGAAAGCTCAGTAACACAAAAACGAACACATTAATTCCATTAAAACAGAGTAAAAGTTCATTCAGTCTGTACAGAAAGCTAATACTTGATGTATTTGCCACCCACAGTTAATATTATTGTTTTTGTTTTTTTCTTTCTTAAACTGTATGGTGGTTTCTTTGGAGAGAAATATGTGTCTTTATCCATCAATCAAAAATAATAAACTTAGAATTAAAAAAGAATAGATTTGCATCATCAATCTCCGCCCATCTTTTTTATTATTTTTTATTGTGATTAATTGTTTTTTGCTCTCCTCTCTTTTTTGGTTGCAAATGTATTGTTTTTGATAAATAAATAAATAGGTTTCTGGTATGAAGTTAACTGGACCCTTATTCATTTGTTAATAATTATTAGGACTTTCTATCTCAGGACCTTTTTAACTCATAATGTTATTATTGGAAACTTTTTTCTGCTTCTCTTTTCATTTCTTTCTGGTGGAAAATGACTTCATATTTGATGGATGTGTTTGGAAAAGCTTTCTTCTACATTTTTTTTTTAAGGATTTGGGGTTCATTAACTCTGGAGCAGGAATAAGATGCTTTTTAATAACCTGTATAATATGTGATATCTATGTGAATGACAATCAGAAATAAAAGATAGTATATATAAGAGTAAATAAGTAATGCTAAGGCGGAGTAAGTAAAGACAAAATAAAACAAGTAAGATCATGATTTAAACTATATTAATTGAAGCCACAGTTTATACAAGATGTAGCATGTGATTTGTTTTTAATATATTTCCCTGTAGCAAGTTTATTTATTAACACAGCAATGCCCAAAATGTGATAAATATAATGCAATAATTACAATAAATGACAATAAATAAAGACATAACAAAAATAAAACTGCAAAGTAACTTAAATGATTAGAATTAAAAGCAATTAAAGTAGCCTTCATATTCTTGTGTTACAGGTTCTTATTCTTTTTTTTTTTTTTTTTTTAATTATTCAAACCAATGTAAAAAGATGGTTCACACAGTGTTGATAACAGTAAAATAAAAGTTGGATCACCTACAATTCTATGGTTTCTCATTTTGTATTATTTAGTTATGTTCCATATTATTGGTCACATTTTCCTGCTTTTTTAAAAAAATTTTATCTTTGTCACCCCCAGAGAAGAAATAAAGGTTGATATGCACATTAAAACAGTCTGACCTTTTCATTCATTCATTTCCATTTTTCTCTGTGTTTTTTTTTTTTTTTTTACTCTCATGTAGACGCTTGTGGGTGTCTACACACTGAAACTCTACCACAAAAGTGTAGAAAACACATGACGTCAGTGTTGGCTCTGTGTTGGTGTCGCCTGGTGGAAAATGTGGAAAAAAGTGAACAGGTAGGACTGATCTAGAGAAGAAATTAAAACAAATATATTATTGCTGTAAGCTGTATAATATTAATATAAAGGGTAAAATGTAAACAATAAAGTATAAAACGAAGGTGTGGGCTTTTTTGTAAATCATATATAAATAAATAGTACCTGGAATTGATTTAATTTCAGCTGTGGTTACTGTGTAGGAGTGAATTTATTACCAGAGTAGGAAGTTTAGACACATCCCTGGAGGTTTTTAATAAGTGTGTGGGTGAAGTGTGTGTAAACCTAATTAAAAGTGTCCCGTCTCTGAGCTTTTGTCTCATATATAAGAACAACGGGCTGTGGTGAAGAAGGACAGTGGAGGTACTGAGAGTGGAAGAGCGGACGAACACAACGGTGATGAAGATGATGAAGATGATGAAGATGTCTCTGTGCCTTCTGTTGCTGGCTTTTCTTGTCAATTTTTCTGCTGCTGCCAAATCAGGTAAAATCTTTATATTTATGAAGCTCACTAATACCTTAGGATTCCCTCCCATCCTCCAAATACACTCTAATAAACCATCTGCTGTATCATTTTTAAACTAATAATGACTCAAGCATGAAATCTTAAATAATCTTCCTGTAATATGTAGCATTTGTAACTTTCTGCTGTTTTCTCGTCTCCCTTTAGGCAGCTGTGTGGGTCGCTGCGGTGAGATGTTTACCAGAGGTCATCAGTGTAAATGCGACTTCAGTTGTCTGCGTCATAACGAGTGTTGCCAGGACTATACCGCAGTTTGCACCACCGGTAAGAAATAAAGTAAATAAACTGATTTGGTAAAGAATAGGCTGAGATAGAGTATTTCTGTATTGGAGGTGCATTAGAAAAGGTAAATGTTACTTATTAGGCCATCAGTTTTGTTTTCATTACCTATTTTATCTTCAACCATATTCAGCCTAACCTGCACAAAATAATCATAAATAATTAAACAGACACACAAACACACACACACACACACACACACACGCATACGTACAAACTCACCTGTAAATTGCCTCCTGTTTGCACCTGTCTTTGTTTTCAGATAAGATAAGATGAGATAAGTTAAGTTAAATTAAGTTAAGTTAAGTTAAGTTAAGTTAAGTTAAGTTAAGATAAGATAAGATAAGATAAGATAAGATAAGATAAGATAAGTTAAGTTAAGTTAAGTTAAGATAAGATAAGATAAGATGAAATAAGATAAGATACAATAAGATAAGATAAGATGAGATAAGATGATATAAGTTAAGATAAGATAAGTTAAGTTAAGTTAAGATAAGATAAGATACAATAAGATAAGTTAAGATAAGATGAGATAAGATGATATAAGTTAAGATAAGATAAGTTAAGATAAGATAAGATAAGATGAGATGAGATAAGATGAGATGAGACTGTTGTGTACAGAATGTGTCTTTGTCTTTTCTCAGCTCAGTCCTGTCAGGGTCGCTGTGGTGAGATCTTCAGACGCGGTCACCTCTGTGACTGTGACCCAGAGTGCAGCCACTACAACACCTGTTGTCATGACAACCAGCTGCAGTGTGGAAATGGTACGGGATTCTGTTATTACAACTACAATAACAGAAGTACTCATTCTGTCCCACTGTGGATTTATGATAAAATCATACACGAGTCCAGTTGTAACAGCTCAATCGATAATGTAGAAATTTTAGACATTCAGACAATAAATGGAAATTAAAAGGTATATAGAGCGAGCAACAACTCCCGATTTAAATAGTTCTTTTTATTACTATTTACTTGGCTAAGTCATAATGATGCAAAGTTAAAAAAAAAAAAAAAGTGGCGTGATATAAATAACTAAAGTTATTTGTATATAGTAATTCTAGAAAGTTTTATTTTATTTTATATTTTATTTCCAATATTCTCACTTCTTAATGATGCACTTTTCAGTCTTTATTTTTTTTTTTTGCACCCCTACTGAGTGTTCTCTGAGAACCTGTAACTGTGAATTTCTGCACTGTGAGATAAATAAAGTATCTGATCTTGCATGAACTGAATGAGTGTCTGTGTTTGTCCCACAGATGCCGCTGCCGTGCTGTTACACCAGAGAACCTTTCAGACTTCGAGGGTCACAGGGGTCTCAGGTTTGCAGCTGAGGAGTTTATTGTTGCTGCCTTATATGTTTAGTCAAAACCACTTTACTTTTATGCATATTCAGCTGATAAAATACAGAAATATGAAAGTTTGTCTTTGTTTTCAGGATCTCGTAAATCAGTGAGAGGCAGGAAAGGCTCTAACAGTGAGAGTGAGGAGTGGTCTTCATGTAGGTGGAGGTCTTTCACTGAATCTCATATTATTTATACAACCTATAGACGAGAAGCATTATATACAGGAATGTCCGATATTGGCTTTTTTGCCGATATCCGATATGCCGATATTGTCCAACTCTTAATTTTCGATTCCGATATCAGCCGATACCGATGTCGATATGTGGGTTATTTTT